>APFE031334581.1:0-41734 GCA_000404065.3 Pinus taeda | reverse complement strand
CAACACTTTGACATTTTTGAGCAAATATGCATTGGATTCATTAGTTCAAAATGATTGGCTTTAAACCACATTCACATGCTTTTCACACTTTGGAAAACAATGTATTTTCATGAGAGGCCTACTTGCAACCTTGAAGCAATCCGGGGTTGTTTGGCAGCTTACTGGCGAAATTTGGTGGAGGAATTCCCAACGGGTCTCGCGCCTCTGACGGGTCGCGCCTGTGTAATTTTTACACTGCTGGAGGTGCCCTGACGGGTTGCGTGCATCTAACGGGTCGTGCCCTTTTGCAAGAGGATTTTGGAGGCCTTCTCGGTGTCAGAATCGGGTGCAGGATAGCTTGTTGGAAAGGTATTTGAGTCTAATTTCCCACCCAACTAGAATCTGTCAATTTGGAGTTCATTTGTTCTGTCAAAAGTCAAATCTCCCAAGACTAGTCAAAAGTGCCAAATGAGGCTGCCTCAAGGAAGAGTGCTGTTGCAGTCAACTTTTGAATGCCTTCCTCAACCCCAAATTGAGCTCATGATAGCTCATTGGAAATATATTTGTGTCTAGTTATCATTTTATCCATCAAGGAAATCATTTGGCCAACCAAGCTAGGAGAAAACTTGATTTTCCCAAGGTCACTTCAGAGGTGCCCTTGATTCTCCTGAGGCAACGGTATTCTTTGAAATTTCTATCAAGCAATGACACCTGTGCAAAACGTGAAGGAGGATTTTTTCTTTGGCATGTTGTGGGCAAAAACCTCTCTCATTTTTCCCAAATTCATCTTTTATTGCTCTGGAACATCATTTGAGTGCGACTTGTCCCGATGTATGAAACAAGGAATTTTGTCGAAATGGAGCGAAATGAAGGGGATAGGGGGCTTCTAAATTCTTGGGGAAATTTTTTGGGAGTGGGGAGGGATGTTAGGGAGCAAGGGAAAGTGGAATCTCAGAGATTTAGTGAGGGGAAGGGGTCCATAAGGGCAAAACACAGGCCCAACCTAGAAAATTGCCAGGTTGTAGCTAGAAACTAGGCTTTGTGTGAAAATGAGGAATTTGGGGAATATTGGTGATGGGAAGCATTTGGTGAAGTACTTTAAGGATAGGGGAAGGTGTATGAACATCAGGAAACAAGTTTTTCCATTGATTTGACTGTCCAGGAGAAATTGGCTTCAAACCCTAGGAGAGGGAAATGAACTTGCCAAGGCACAACTGAAGCATGAACAAGATGTAAAATGACTCATTAGACACTGACATGATAATGAAAACCCTATGAATGATGATAGAATCAACTGAATAGTGACATAGATTGGCATTTGGGCAACTTTAGAAGGAGTTAAAGCAAATCCTAGACCTAATGCCTAGTGACCAAATTTTGCTTGAAAACTTTTTGAAATGACAAAGTTTTACCTTAACACTCTGAAACCACTTTGTAAGAGCATATTTGATCACTGGAGGAAGGCTGGAAAGAGTGACACTAACAGGGAAGATGGTTGACTAGGAGCCATATTTGGACCAGGAAATGAAAGTTGGTCAATGGTGACAATTCTACCTTCATGCGGGAAACAAATCACTCGAAAGAGTGTTGAAGCAATAGCTCCCATGCCATAAACATAGTCGCGCCCAAGAAGTAAATTGTAATCTAAAGGTCCTGGGACTACCATCACATTCAGATAAATGGTTTTTCCTCCCAAAATAATAGGTAACTGAGGGAGGATCCCTAATGGTTGACTGGTTTGTTTGTTAAAAGACAACAGATTCTAGGCAACTGACACAAGCAGCGGTGAACCAAGCGCTTGCCAAGCAGTTGAGGAAAGGATACTCACAGACGCACCTTCATCTATAATAGTGCTTGATACAATCATATTACAAACTTGTACTATGATCTGGAAAGGCACATAAGAAGGAAGGCGCAATCTTGCTAGTTGATTCCAATAAAAGGAAGTGACTAGACTACTTGGAGGGGGTACCATAGAAATGGGACGATTTTCCTCCTGTCTTGATGGAACAGGAGGATTTCCCCCAAGCTCCTTTGAATCTGAAGAAACAAAATGAACCTGAGTGGTATTATGTTCACTCTCTTCAGGAAAGGTACGATTAGCGAAAGGTGAAATCGGGTCAACTGTTACCTCGACCTGTGGATTTGGGTCGGGTATAGACTCATTGGATTCACTTTCAGAGAGAGTGGTTTTGATCGACGGTTGATTTTGGTTAGTCAGATCATCAACTAGTGAAGGATTTAGGGAGATTTTCTTGTAACGAGATGGAAGTCATTGCAGTGAAGCAAGACGGTTATCCAACAATTTTTTGGCTTCATCCAGATAGGGACAAAGGTGAATGGGGTAATTCCCTTCACATAACCTACATGGAAACTTGACTTTTCCCTTTTTTCCATGATCTTTAGTACCAGTAGTTGATGGTGTGTCACCAGCATGATCTCCAGAATTTGATGACATAGGATGATGTGAATGGGAAGACCATTCTTCTAAGATCTGAGGAATATCGAGACAATTTTGAAGAAAATGGTCTCCCACACAAAGTTTGCATGGATATTGAACTTTGTGAGGCTTGATAGACGATTTCTCATCAAATGTTGCATTCAAATCAATGGTTGCCTGGTTTCCCCTCTGCTGAATTTGCTTCTTCTTCTTCCCTTTCTTCTTCTTCTTAGCAACTTGGTTACTAGTACCAATACTTTCACCAGGCGAAGAGGAAGAAACAATCGAGGAAGAAGACAAAGGGTCAACTTTAGGATCAACTAGAGGTTGATTTTATCCTGTTGGAGGTGTACTCGATTATGGAGAAATCACGACATTTTGAACCAAGGAGGTTGAAAACAACCATACTGGCAAGCCAATGGTAAATATCGGAAGGGACAATGTAGGCATATATGGAGCACCAATATTTCCAAACAGAGGAAAAGGACTAGGATTCCCATCAAAAGGAATTCCTTGATTGGTGGACTCCATATTTGTTGCCATATGTTTCAACCTAGGATCAACTAAAAAAACAAGCGTGGAGGATGTTATTCGTGGTCAATTAATTTTTACAACACTAGAACTTAACTTTTCTTTTTAATTTTTTAAGAGTCGAGAAAAAGCAAAAGATGACTCTAGTCACTTTCGTTGTTTAATGAGCTTGAAAGGACAAGCACTCAGATGAACCTTTTCTTTTAAGGAGTTGAAAGGAGAAAAGGGGACTGCTTTGGAGATACTAAGCAAGAGGGTTTACCAAACTAATTGCAAAACTACAATATACACCTTGGTGGAAAATTAAAGAGAAATTACCAAGGATTTACCGTACGGCAGTCAGTCTTCTTGAATACTGTGTTCGGTGCATTGTGATCAGTAAGGCAGTAGACTCGGCTTCCTAGGGATAAAGGATGTAAGCCTATTGGGGTTTCCCACTATATACACAATGGTATAGGGAGCACAAGTTCGTACTAGTACTTACAGGTTCAGAGAGGAGGAATCACCCAGCCTCAATAAAACGACAGCCACTAGGTTTTAAGACGTCGGAACACGTCTCTAGCCTAGACACCTCTAGATGTTTGTGTTAAATTCCAATGCGTTATTAGGTTAATTGAGGTTAATTTTAGGTTGATCTTTCTTAAAATTTTCCTTTGGGTTTCACCACGTGATGTTTTCCAAAATTCCTAAGAATGCAATTAAAATGAGAAGCACTCTTTCCATTTTGACAATGAAAATCCTAGCTACAAGGGAAAGGGAAAACAAGTACTTTTTGGATCAAACAACAAAGAGCACTCACTAATGCATTTCCCTAACCATTCCTTTTAAGCACACACATTCAATCTCCTAAAATGAAATTACATGTATTTCTTTTTCTTTTTAGTTCTCCTTAATGTGAATTATGCACTAAAAAGAACAAATGCACAATGATTCAAAAGCTTTTTTCACAAAAATGTCGATTTATGACAATTTCACTTAAAGATAAAGGAAGACTAAACAACACTTTTAACTTTAAGGAAATGAAGCTTTTGGACACTTAAATGAAAATACGAATCAGATGCACAAGTAGACCAATCAATTATTTTAATGAAGGAATATTTTATGACACTTTGTTTTTTGACAAAACAATCGACTGAAACTACTTTTCGACTAAGGAATGCAAATGATAAACAAATACATAAACAAACATTTAACAATCTAGTCTAAAATGGGTCGAAACAAGGAAACGAAGATTGCTTTCGGAGACAAGAACTCATCTAAATCCAACAGACAATTCAAACAACTGAGAATTGACTTAAGGCTTCAGCTCCTAGATGGGAAACCTGATCCAAAAGGAATCAGCGCAGGCTAGAGTGAGGGACAATGCGATTCATAGCACTATCTTTATGCAGAGGGTGCCATGCATAGCACCCTGTTAGTTATAGAGCTGCGATGATTATAGAATGACAACTTTATGGTCAAAATTGTCTCAATTTCAATGAATTGAACTTGAATTCGATGAAAAACAGAGGGTAAAGTATGTCAAAGTGTTCTAAGAGATTGATAAGCTACTATAAGGGATAAAATCGATCCCCCGTGGAGTCACCATTTTTTTATGGGAAAATTTAGTGTCTTTTCGAATGACTAACCCCTAGACCTAGTAGAAAGTCTAGAGCAATAGTTGAAGTAATTCCATTGCTCTTCCTATAGCTAACAGATAAAAGAAAGAGGAGAAAAAGTACCAACTTGTATCTCTCGCTCGATCCCTCTTCCATTTGACCACTTTCACCGCTCCCTTCCATACTTAACTCACTTGAAAGGTACCTGCACATAAGTCGAGACAGAAAAACATCAAAGCATACATATCGATCTGTTAACTAAACACATTATAGAATCAAAAATACAATGTACATTTCATAACACATTGATGGGAAAAAGCGTAGAACTCTTTATTCATAGAAAGGAAGATTACAACCCATGTAGATGCATGTCTGATTTAGCATCATACTCCTAGATTCAAACCCTTCTCTCCTCATGGAAACAACAATTTGACATGATAACATTACTCTTTCTACTAATCTCATCCAAGCAACATTTCCTTAGCTTAAGAAGTTTCAACCTTAGACCAACCTTGAATGCCTAGTCCTTTTATAGCTGAAAAGAGGAGGTTTGGCCATTAATGGCCCTCATGAATGCTTTGCCATATTTGGGAAGTGGTTCCATGGAGGAAGAGATAATGGATTAAGGTTCATTCATCTCCTTCCTCATCCAAAAGCGAGCCCAATCCTTCTAGAAACCTCTAGAAGCATCCATTGGATGAGGAATCCAATGGATTCATTTGAAAAATTCGATGGATCTCACTCATCGTAGGTGATACAAAGGCCAGGTGTTATGCATAGCACCCAGACAGTGTAGTACCTACCATTCATTGTGGCTAGATAGAAGGCCACCTGCGATAATCTCCTTAGGGACAATTTTTGGATGAATGGTGTCATGAAACTCTTGGGAAGAAAGCATGATGTAGGTTAACTTCATTAGGGAATGAAAACAACTGAATTAGGGGTTGATGAACCCTAATAATACAGATATGGAAGTTGGGGTTTATGTGCCCAAATTTTCTTGTAACACAAATGTCAGGCCATAATGATCTAGATAAGGGTATCTTAAAGATAATCTTTCTCCGAGCACTAAGGGAAGAATCTTTGGAACTCCTGAATGTGGTAGGAAAGGGAGATATATCAAAGGAAGATTCGACACCATCTGTGAGTTGGGCCTCAAATGTTCACGTGGAGATGCGAGTCATAAGCAAGGAGTACAAACTCTCAAGACATCCTACAGTGGGGTTACAAAAGCAGAAATTGGAAACTTGCTAGATAATTTGAGGACTGTCATTCTAAGCACACTGTCCTCACAGCTGGATGTTCTACAGGAAAAATAGAAACACATGGAATCTAATAAGGCAATGGCCATTTTCTACCCTCAATGTAGGAAGAATCACCCGCTGAAGGAATTCCCACTCAATACTATTGAAACCTGTGAAACATGTGAGCAGATTCATTCTACTGGCACGTGTCCATCTCTTCCTGGATTGAAGGCAAATTTTCAGGGAGAAAATGAAGAGGTAGATCAAATTTACTTTATGGGATCAAAGAAACCATGGAAACTATGACCACAGAACATGAATCAATGTATGCCTCAAGACCTTTCTCAATATTTTAATAATTTGAATTTTGGGCCTCAGTCTGTACCATTTTCACATTCATGGCCGTAATTATCAATATCGAGTGCCCTGGAAGTCATGCTCCCCCAACCTAGTCCAACCCCTTCATGGTCCCAGAGCTAGAGTGGACCTCCTCTTCCTACAAGTCAATTCTCCTAGCTTATGCTGCAACAATAGTTACAACTTCCCTCTAATGCCTCCACTAGTAATCCTCCTCTTCATCCACAACTGCCTATTAAATCCAACCTGAACCCAAATAATAGGGGAGCCCAATAGGTTGAGATTCTCAACCTTCCTGCATATAATAGTACCACTGCGTAAGGCAATGAATTGAACCTTCGGTCCATTCGGGTGGTAAATACTAAGACTTCACCAATAATTGTTCAACATACTGACGATGAAGCCTTAGAAGCAGAACCTAGGAACTCATCTAGAAGGACCAGGGGTGATTCAACCTAAGTTCACATGGAACAACAACCCCCTACTCAAACAATCATCACTCGAGGATGCGAAATTGGCCGACCATACCCTGAGAGGCTATCCTTGAGCAAACAAATTACCCAACCTGAATTTAAGCTTTTGGGGGAATTTCAAAACTTTTTTGTTAAAATACCATTAGTACAAGCTATGAAAGATATACCGATCTATGCTAAAATGATTAAGGAATTTTGCTCCAAAAATCCTAGAAGAAAACTGAAATATCCACCCACACTTCATGTCACAGGAAAATGATAAGATATAATGTTGGGAAAAATTACACCAATCAAATATAGTGATCCAAGAAACTTGATTCTTACAGTGTAGATTAATGGAGTTGACATTCCAAAAGTGTTGGTAGACCCAGGAGCTGCAATTAATGTTATAACTTCTACAAATGTACTCACCTTGGGCCTGATTAATCTTAAACCAACTCCTACATTCCTAGAATAGACAAACCAATCCACTATAAAACCAGTAGGGAATTTTGAAGATGTGACTATTTCTTTAGACTCATGGCAATACCCTGTCGATCTTCTAGTGTTGCATACTCAATCTCCAGTCGGGGGGCATCCTTTGATTCTGGGTAGGCCTTGGATTGCTACCGCAGATGCTTCTATTTGGTGCCGATTGGGAAATATGGTGATATCCAATGGGGAAAACACAAAGAACCTTGTTCTTTACCGACCAACAGAACCAAGCCCGTCAATAAAACCAGGGTATACCTTAGCGCAAAAAATTCCACACTCGAATTAGATTAAACTTGGAAATGAAGACATTAGAGTAATTATTACTATTGGTGAAGCTCTCTATTTTAAGGATGAAATGGAAGATTCTGCTATTAGCACATTTATCAGTAGTCCCAACTCTATTTCTGATCCAACTTGCCAGATACTAGAATCTGTTATGAGCTGCACCACCAAGGAAACCATTGAACTAGAAACAGAAGTTGAAAACGTTCCTGTCATTGTACCCCTTAAAAACATATGAAAGGGATCCCTATTGATCTATGTACCCATCATATATACATAAAAGACGAATTCTGACCTGTTAGACAACCACAAAGAAGGATGAATCTTTCCTTGAAGAACATTGTCAAAGAAGAACTGTAGAAGATACTAGATGTTGGGTTTATTTATCCAATATTGGACAATCAATGGGTATCCCCACTAGTCATTGTTCCAAAGAAAAAATGGTAAGTGGCGAGTCTATGTTGATTATAGGGAATTGAGTAAAGAGACACAAAAATACCACTTTCCCTTACCTTTTATTGACCATGTCCTCAACACATTAGCCGGGAATAAGTTCTTCTCCTTTCTTGACGGATTTAGTGGATATAACTAGATCCAGATAGCTCTCGAGGATTAGGATAAAACTAATTTTACTTGCCCTTGGGGAAATTTCACATTGAGCTCTTCCATTTGGCCTCTGTAATGCACTTGCTACCTTTCAACGGGAAATATTGCGATTTTTTTTCTGATCTAGTTAATGACAATGTTGAAATCTACATGGATGACTTTATCCCATATGAGGATTCTTTCGAAGAAGGTCTGGAAAACTTAGAGAAATTACTTAAAAGATGCAAACAAACGCGTGTTTCTCTTAGTACAATAAAATTTCATACGATGATGGAAGAAGGAATAGTTTTGGGGCACCTGCTTTTAGCTGCAGGAATATAGGTTGATCCTGCCAAAGTTGAGGTAATCTTAAATTTTCCTACACCAAAGACACCAATGGTGGTACGTAGCTTTATTGGTTACGCTGAATATTCTAGATGTTTTATAAAGAAAATTTCTAAAATAGAATTTCCAATGTTCCAATTATTACCTAAAGATGTAGAATTTGTGTGGATAGATGCATGTGAAGCAACTTTCTCAGAAATCAAAGAACTAATTTGTAAATCTCTAATATTACGTGGTCATGACTGGAAACTCCCATTTCATATCTCTACAGATGTTTCCCATAGAACAATAGGGGTAGTCTTGGGAAAACGAGAGGACAAGAAACCATATTCAATTTACTATGTCAGCAAGAACTTAAGTCCTACTGAACTTAATTATACGGTAGCTGAAAAAGGGTTTTTACATGTTATTTATGTTATTAATAAATTTTGGCATTATATTATAGGGTATCCCACTTTCATGCACATTGATCATTCAACCATCAGGAATCTGATGAACAAACCCATAACCCCTGGATTAGTTACAAGATGGTTATTGTTGATGCAAGAATTTGATATTACCATTGTAGATAAACCAGGAAAAGATAATGTGGTAGTAGATTTCCTGTCTAGGCCGAATACTAATGATGAAGGTACACCTATAGAGATAGTTTTCCATATGAACATATTTTCTCAATTTCTACTCACACCCAGTGGTATGTAGATATTTCTAACTATCTTGTTACAGGAAAAGTACCTCATCATTTGTCATACAGGGAACAAAGAAAAATAATCCATCATAGTGCTCATTACTCATGGATAGAGGGATACTCTTCTATATAGGGATTGATCAACAAATCCGGCGCAGTGTAGGTGAGGATGACTTCTATAAAATTCTTAAAGCTATCCATGATGGCCCTTACAAAAGGAATTTCATGAACAAGTGGACAGGTCATGAGGTGTTGCAAATGGGATACTATTGTCCCTCTATTTTTCGTGCTGCTAGGAAATATGTTCGAGGGTGCGATAGTTGCCAACGGATGGGTCGGCTTAGTCGGTTAGATGAGATGCCGCTATAGCCTCAATTAGTTCTTAAGCCTTTTGAGAAATGGGCTATCGACTTTGTTGGTTCGTTCAATCCTCCACATCAGAAAGTTCATATTCTTGTTTGCATAAACTATGTGACAAAATGGGTAGAAGTAAAAGATGTTGCAAAGGCTATTGAACAGGTTGTACAGACTTTTTATTTGACTAAATCCTCGCACAGTATGGAGCTCCTAGGGAGAGTTTCAAATAGAGGGGCACAATTCACATCACATCTAATAACAACGTTGATGAAAAGGTATGAAATCAAGCATAGGGTGACTTATCCATACATCCCCAGGTGAATGGTAAAGTCGAGAGCACAAATAAGGTACTGGCGAATATCCTCACAAAGGCTATAGTGAACCATCGCCAAAACTAGGCTAAAAAACTTCCTAAATCACTTTGGGCGTATAGAATGACATGACCGAATACAACATGATTTTCACCATATGAGATTGTGTATGGGAAATCTCCTTTGTTTCTGGTGGAATTCGAAATTAAGACACTCAAGACAACTCTTGAAGTAGGCTTGGATATTTCTGCAGCCCAAAAACACTGACTGGGACAACTAAATGAGTTAGATGAAATTTGTTTGATAGCTGTACACAATACTGCTGCAATTCAGCAACAACGAACTAAGTGGCATGACAAATTCATTAAGAAAAAGGTGTTTCAAAAAGGAGATTGGGCATTACTCTATGACTATCGATTCAAGGACTTTAAAGGGAAGCTCTGCTTTAGATGGATGGGACTATATGAAGTTAACATAGTGTTTGATAATGGGACTATTAAACTTGTAACAATTGATGAGGCACATACTCCTTTGTTTGTAAACATACATCGCCTCAGATTGGATCACTGTCCAACTTCTAGGGACTCCTTTATTAAGCATTTCTATGACAATTCTAGTTTTTAAATTGTTTGTGAAGAGAACTCTTCCTATGCATCTCTTACTTTAAAATAATAATAATAATAATATAATATAATATATATTATATATATATAATAATGATAAAATGTTGTTGCTACTCTATCAGTACTCCTTTTATTGCAGGTGTTGTTACTCCATTGGCGTTGATACTTCGTTGATGTTGTTATTTCACTGGTGTTGTTACTCTTCCGGTGTTGTTACTCCATCGTTGTTGTTACTCCATCGATGTCGTTTCTACTCTATCAATACTCCTTTTCTTGCAGGAGTTGTTACTCCATTGGTGCTGATACTTCGCCGATGCTATTACTTCATTGGTGTTGATACTTCGCCGATGCTATTACTTCACTGGTGCTGTTACTCTGTTGGTGTTGTTACTCCGTTGATGTTGTTACTTTGTCAGTGTTGTTACTCTGTCGGTGCTGTTACTTCACTGGTGTTGTTACTCTGTCGATGCTGTTACTCCGTTGATGCTTTTAATCCGCGGATATTGTTACTCTGCCGAAGTTGTTACTCCATTGATGTTGTTACTCCGCCAATGATGTTACTCCACCCATGCCTATACTCCGCCAAGGTAAATTGCCAAGTACATCCCCAATCGACTTCGTGGATTTGATTGGAATTTCACTTATGACATGACCAACCATAACAGAGGACAGTCATACCTTAGTTGGGGGGAGGTATTGCATTTAATAGAAAAGGTATCATATTTAATAGCAATGATGTCATGTCATCATTGTTATTAAACCTCGCATCAACTCGTACATCCCACAATTATTATCATCGTAATCCGTATCAATCCATAATCCCCACCATACCCTGCACACTTATCCATGCACATTGAAACTTGAATCATGTATGAAGACATTAATTTGCGGTTTTTTCCAATGCGTCGGATTAACTACCATAATTATCATGAATTTACCATTGGTTTTCCCATAAACCTTGTTTGAATTTCCCTATTACCGCATTCCTTATTATCCCTATCACCACAAAATTTACCAGCTAACAAAACCCCCTCAACGATTTGCTGCTACTCTGAGTGATGCTATGGAGCAACTGACAGAATGGGTGGTCAAGCTATTAGGCATGTGCCAGAAGATATAATGCAGGTTCGGTGTCGCCCAGATGCATGGAAGATTTTTTAGGATGTTGAATGGCACATCTACTTTGAGAAGTTGCAGGGGTTCAGTGAAGGCATAACAATCGAGTTTGTTTGAATTTGGAAGGGAATTATTCCAAAGTCCACGGGCTGGACATTCCTATAACATAAGAGATTATCTCAACTATTAGTGGATTTTTGCAAGGAGGGCATAAATGGTTTGCCAAGAAAATTTTATAGAATTTCTGAAATTGTTCTTGTAGGTAGGAGAAATGTGGTTAAGAAGGGGAGAGGTTATGATTGAAGAACATTGCCGCATCCATGGGCTGAGGTTGCATACTTTTTCATGTGATACATTACCTGTGAAGGTCAGATTTTTACTCTGTTTAAATATCATTTTAAGCTTCTAGCATGTCTTCGGTTCCGTCAATTGCATTCTCTAGATATTCCAGTTTTGCTATGGAATAATATTCAATTAATGGCACAGTCTACATGCTGTTGTGCCAAGTATTGGCAGTCCTCACAAACCATGGACTTGTCAAGTTGTTGGTGGTGCATGTGATGTTACAGACCCCTGTAACTTGGCCACAATTTGTTGAAGTAGCAGAAGAGGAGCTCACGACTATGATGCCCGCAAGGGTTGAGGAGGAATTGTTGGAGGAAGAAGGATCTACAATTGACGTTGCTCCACAAGAACCAACGTCAACTGCGAAACAATTGGGGGAAATGGAGGAACACGTGATGGAAAAAACTAAGGAAGAAAGGGAGGAAGAAATGACATAACAACCAACCGATATGGGGGACAGAGACAAAATTGGAGAAACTGAGGTAGAAGGCGTTGAAAGAATGGAAATTGAGGAGGTTACTCCTCATTCTCTACTCCTCCCTTCACTACTGAAAGGGGCAAGGAAGTTCCACTCTCTTACCAGCACAATAAGAGAAAGAATATCTCCTCCAGTATAAAAGTTTGTAGGAGCACTTGCAGGAGAAAGCACAACTTTTAACATTGCTCCACAAGAACCAATGTGAACTCCTGAGCCAATGGGAGAGAAAGCTACTATTGACACTGCTACATAAGAACCAATGTTGACCACTGAGTAAACTGAAGAAATTATTGTCGACACTGTTACACAAGAACCAATGTCGACTAGTGAGCAAACTAAAGAAATTATTGTTGACACTATTACATAAGAACTAGTGTCGACTGGTGAGGAAATTGAAGAAATTATTATCAACACTGTTACACAAGAACTAGTGTTGACTAGTGAGAAAACTGAAGAAATTATTGTCAAAACTGTTACACAAGAACCAGTGTCGACTGGTGAGCAGATTGAAGAAATTATTATCAACACTGTTACACAAGAACCAACGTCGACTGGTGAGCAAATTGAAGAAAGAGGTTTTGTTGACATTGCTCCATAAGAACTAGAGTCAACCCTCGAGCAGTTCGAAAGAGACATGGCTGTCGGCACTAACTCGCAAGGGGCATAATCAATTCCTAAGCAAGTGGAAGGAGAAACCAGGGCAACATAATGGCCACAGGAAGAAAATTTTGATGATACTACTCTTTAGGAACTTGCAGTTGCTCCTAAGCCATTTGGAGGAAATGTGGAGATATCGGGACCTACAGAAGAAGGCACTAAAGCCACTCCTTGAGTTGTTGAACAAGTGGAAGAAATAAGGGTAAAACATGAACTGACTGATAAGTTTGCTGATGTCAATCTGCCAAATCCAACACCGTCCGTGAGACCGATGGAGGAGGTTGTTATTAAACAAGAATTCATTGAAAAATGTGCAAAAAGGAAGGCTCCCATCCAGGACCAATACCAGTCACTTTTAGGGAGAACATGCAATTAGAAATGGAAATTACTAAGTTGAGGAGACAAGTATTATGCTTGTAGAGATAGGTGAGAAGGAAAAAGAGGAACGTCGGTCAAGCTACTGCAACTCTCAGATCCAAAACAAATTTGGCAATAGTACATACTGAAGAAAGGTTGATGACCTCAGCAGCTGCACAACCTGAGTCATTTTTTCATTTGATTGAGTCTCAGGAGTTTCTGCTGACCACAAAAATTCAGAAATGGAGAACCACTGCTTCTCATCTTCAACACAAATCTATCTCTTTGGAAGATCACTGGAAATAAGTGAAAGGAATCCGAGAACAAGAAGAAAAAGTGGTGGCTGATCATGTCACCCAAATAGAAAAAATATAAGCAGAAACAAGAAAAACAACAGAAAAAGATTGCAAAATTACAAGGGCAAGTTCAACTACTAAAGGATGACAAGGATGAAATGTTCACCCCAATGCAGTAGGTAATGACTTACTGACCTCCTGCTAACTGCTATGGTTTGTTTCTTCACGAGAAATATATGTTTGCATGTCTAGAAAGTATCCACCAGGAAATTAGCCACGACATAGAAGGCCCTATGAAGTTCCTACGGATCTTGAGAGCTCACAATCTACTGAACCAACACTTGATGTGCAAACTTAATATGCATAATTACATCCTAGAGAATGATTAGTTGTTCAACCTAGTGTCGTATGTGGGAGACATTCAGTTGAGAGAATTTAGCTCCCACATGATTAATCAGGCTAAATGGAAGAAAGCATTTGACACGTTCGAAGAGAATCAAGCAAATCGGCCACTTGTGATTAGGATGGAACATTGTCAATCAGTTGAAATATATAACAGGCATCGAACATTTCTACAATTGGAAGGACGAAAGGACTAGATGTTGACAACAAATAAATGGTGTGTTGACATGTGATGAGGCAGATCCTTACTTGTCAGGAGGAAGCGCACGATGCCTGTCAGAAATAATAGATGTTTTCATCATCAACAGTGCGGGTCTGTGAACCTTTCGGGGCCCCTAATTTTTCTCGAGTTGTAGAGTGAATCCCATGACATATCACATGCATACGACACCGTGGGACCCGGTGGATAGGTTTGAGATTTCAATTTCCCATTATTTGGTCGCCTTCCAAGCAGTACACACTAGCCTATGTGATAGTAGAAGACTGGTGGAAGGACATCATTCGTACCAATGGTTTCAAGTTCCCCAAGATAGATATGGCTGCGAGATATGACCTTGCACAACTTCATGCCAACCACAGTGGTTCCAACCCAGACCTGCGTAAAAAGCGAGCTACATGAGGACATGTAGAAAAGGTAGTTGCGGGGACATGTTGGTTGCCAAATTTGCCTACTTTTTATCTGCTTTTTTATCCCTTTCTTTGACCTATTTCATGTCTTTGTGATGTTAATTTGTATCTCGCGCAACGAAGGTATATCTATTCATCATGTCTTTGTGAAATATTAATCGATGAAGCGTAGTCCTAGGGGAGTGTTGCTTAGCGACTTTCTAGCTCAGTTTTCTTTGCATTTTTGAAAGGATGATGATCAACAGGCTACAATTCAGCATATGGTTATTGATGAGCTGGCAGCGTTAATCTCAAGATGTTGGCTGTAACGATGTTCAACCAATGAGAGCGTGTTGGACCAATGCATTTACTATCTTTGTATTTTTTTTTGCCTCAACGATCGTTGTGTATTTGTAGGTAGAAAACTGTCATAATATTTAGAAATCGTTGATACTATTCTTGTAATATTGAAATGTATAAGTAAGGTTATAGAGGCAGAAAAGAGGGCTAGAGAGATAGAGAGAGAGACACGAGAGTTCAAAATGTAACAATAGACTTTTTTATTTTCCTTTTTGATTAATGCAATCTTGATCTTTTGAAGTATTAACTAGTCTTCAATCTTCGCCACAACCCTGATCGGAGAGTTGGGCCCACTCTCGTGATCAAGTGTTATTGGATTAGTGGTGTGTGTAGATTTAGTTTTGTCATGATTATTTATTTATCGTTATAATGGTTCATTAAGTTTGCATTGCTGTGAATCTTAATTTTTTGTTACTTTGATTGTTGTTACTATTATTGCTTGTTGTTACACATTGTTATATTGTTGATTGAATGCTCGATGCTGGGTAGGGAAACTGTGGCCTGGATAGACTTTGCACGATAGCCTTGAAACAACCAGAAGAGCTATGGGTTGACAATTAATGTGGAAAAGGGTGAATTTTATAATTCATATATGAACACTAAACAATACCAAACTGACCAAATCAACAACCTTTCATCCCCAATCAAATGGAGAAAAATAATGCTTGGTCAACAAGATGATTTTGCATATATTTCACATGTACAACTCCAAGGATCCTTGTACATGGGATGAAATACTTCAATATACTCATCATAGTGATAACAAATCCCTCAATAGCTCTAATTGCGACAATCCTTTTCAGGTTTTTTTGGGGTTGCAACCATTGGCCCTAATTGATGTAGCTATGCCCGTTGCATCTTCATTGATAGAGTTCTCCCATGCTTAGGTCGAGCCAAATATGGTAACCAAATTTATTTAGCAGATCCAACATTTCCAACAACGGTTTCATGATATCCTATAGAAATCCAATGCCACATACAAGCAATGACATGACTAAAACAGGGTTCCACATAAGCTTCAAGTTGGTGATAAGGTGTGGTTAAATTTATAAAAAGAGTGCCCAATAGGAAGCTACAACCACTTTGATATGGGAATTACACAATCATAAAGGTTGTGGGTGTGTTGTGGCCACAAAACCCCCATAATTTTTCATACTTTCTATGGGGATCCTTCATGTAAATCTTGGTGAAATCACTTCTTTGATGGTTTAACTTTGTTATTTTTTTCTCATATTTTAATTTAGATTGCTCCATTGTGTGCATTTCATCACTCTCTTTATTATGGTTCAAGTTTTTCATTATTTGGACTTATAGTTTGGAAATTAGGCTTAGTCAAAGTTTGGTTGAATTTCACTGCTTTGGCTTAAAATATGTAAAAAATATATTTTACTTTATTTTATAAATTTTTGATTAATTTAAATATGTAAATATAATTATTTAATTAATTTTAATTTAATTAATTAATTATCTTAATTAGTTTGTAAATATTATTTTTAATTTGTATTAATTAAATTAATTTTTATTTATTTAAACATTATATAGAACCACGATAGTGACCTCTTTGTATATATTTATACCATATAAAAAACCATATAATAAAAGTTTTTATTTAAATTCAATATAATATTTATATTATATAAATTTAATAATTAAAAAATAAGAAGGGAATATTCTTCCCCGGTGCTTTCTCCCGGAGGCATCGTATTATCATTTTTTTTAAACCGCCCGTGTTGATTAGGCCTGGGCTAACATGAATGAGAGAAGCATAAAGGGTGTGCTTTTTAATATATATGAATACAAAAAAGGGCTTTTATATTGCTTGACAAGCCTATTTCATAGGAGTCGACATTTCGTCATCCTAGGACCTCGTCTCCCTAGACGTTTCATTTGAACTTCATATCATCTCTTCCAGGGATTTCAACCCCGGGATAAATTTACAAATGGGTGACATGAGGGAGGCTTTACATAATATATGGAATGTTTATTTTGTACCGTTAGTGGAGAGGCGGTCTTACTCTCTATGTGGCCCCCTTTCTATTATTTGATAGGGCTATATTGTTCTTTGCTTTGATAATTGCATTTATTCATCAACACACTAAGTTCACTCTTTAGCCTCATAATATTATTCAAATTTTCATCATTATTCAGTAGCATATGCAATTATGTAGAAAGAACAATATCATCAATGCAATGGAACATAAAGGAACAATAGAAGAAAAGCATTCACACATAGAGACACTATGATTGGTCGGAGACCAGGGAAACACCCACTATGGGGAAAACCCTTTCAATTTCTTCTTTTTATTATATCGTCATGAAATAATTCAGCGAAAGAGAGTACAATGGTCCATATCTTCATCCATACAACCAGTCAACAAAAACAACTACATAATATCCATTTAATGAACCCAACAATGCTTATACTCAAAATCTTGATTCTGAAGCCTGTAATGATCTGTCATTTTATGCGGTCAACTGTCTAATGTTGCGGTCACTAAGAAAAATCTTCGGACAATTGAGATTCCATCATTTAGGTCTCGGTTGCATGGAGGAGGTGTCATGTGAGTGACTATAGCTGCCCAATCACTCCCTTAAGCCTGATATACGAGCGACCGGGGTCTGCAACCGAGATTCTGAAATCCTAACTCCTAGTCGCATGGATGGAGAGTTGTCCATGTGACTGGAAGGCTCCAGTCGTATGGATGAGGTTTTGTGTGAGCGACTATGGCCGACTTTGTCATATGTTGTGCCTACAATTGTGGCCCAAAACCCTAGATCTAAAATGTGAGTTTCAAACCCTACAATTTCACCTCAGAGCAAACCCATTCCTCCGTGGGAGAGCCTCAAACCTATGCGAGCCAAAAACCAAGATAAAAGAGTATCTCATGATGGTGTCCAAATGAAATAGAGGCCACTTGTATTTATAGCCTTCTAAGGGTGTCCACTTTGCTTTAGAGTTGACCTTGTCAAATGTGTACATGCAAGATTTTCTTCATAAGTACACTTTCCCTTATCCATTTTGAGTGATCTTTAGGTCGATTTTGGTCCTCTTGAAAAGAGGAATTCAATGCAATCATTATCTCCATTAAGTGAGCTTTCCAAGTGTAATTTGACTGCAATTTCATATTTTAACACTCTCTCTCAACTAGGGAGAATTCCACCTGCATCATGTCATGTGTATCCTGTCATCAAATCATATCCAATCTCAAGTATCTCATCAATTGAATCATCATTGTTCATATCAATTCATTTCTTGCTTATCTCTTGATTGTCCCTTCGTATATTTTGAACATTCTTGAATCTAAAAGAAGAATAATTTTCCATTGAAGAGGAGCCTAAGTTACCACCCTCTATTCATCGGGCTACTACTTGGAATTTCTATTAGTGGGCTACTACCTGAAATCTCTGCCAATGGGCTACTACCCGGGAATATTGGTGGGGAGTCAGATCTACAACCCACATAATCATTGAAGAGAAAATCATCAGGGAGCATATCTCAACCTGGAATATCATGGGGGATATATTACTACGACCCCATATAGAGCAATAGGTGATATCCGGGAGCTACTAATCAATCCATCCTATTTCCTACTGATCTTCCTAGCAATGATCCTCAATAGTCACGTGGTAGAAAACCTACGTCATAATCCAAGCTTGGACGAGATGCCTGACTTACTAAGAGGTAAGGATCACATGCCTCCAAGCCTCCTCAACAGGTTGGCCAGACGGGGAGGGATAATCCCAACAAGCCCAACTTATGGGTATGATGCCAACTGGGGTATACTCTGCAAATACCAAGATAGGGTGAGCTACTAATCCAAACCTATGGGTAATAGACATGGGTTATAACCTATTGTCCAGAGTTCCCTCAACCCTAGGAGCCCTCTGTCTCAATTCCACACCTTGGGAGCTCAAACAAGGGAGGAAGAGCTGGATTAGTGTCCTCGATTAGCGATGTTATCTATATATTAGCAACATATCATCGTACTCATATATGGTAAGCATCATGTCTCAATAAAATTTGTCTCCTGTTCATACAGGACATCAAATCAAATATCATATTAGAACAAAAATATATAGATCACAAAAAATATATCATAATCATCCTCCCTCTCAAGGAGTTGCCAACCACAAGCCTTAGCTTGTCTCATACATCAGCACTGTCTCAATATATGAAAGTATTCAGTCCCAACTATATACTGGATTCTCTGCCAATTGGATCCCACTCTTTTTCATCAAAGATATTCATGTCATATCCAGAAATTTCTTAAAAATCTCTCCCAAAAAGCTTCTTCATCGTTCCTCATAGTCATGCTAGAAACCTTGTACTCAACCTTGGTCATGCTTAAAGCTAAAAATCTCTCATCAACATCATGGTAGATCTCATACTAAGGCAGTGCTTGCCAATAATGATCTAAACATCATCAGTACATATGTAGTCACATATCAAATATAGATCATCCTATGGAAATATCTCGAAGGGTGCTTGGTGGAAACTCAATATGTATGAAGTGGCTCAATCATGAATCAACTCAGGTTCTATGTACAATGTATATGTATACGAACGGGTGTTCAAAATGGAACATCACTGCTTCAATCAAATATTGGGTGAAAATTCAAGTTCAACAATATCTCTTCACAACTTCTTGAAATTCAATCTGAGTGTCCAAGGATTTTCATTTCCACTTCTTCAATAGATTTTCAGTATAGATTTTCTTTTCCCAACTTCAGAAATTGATTCATCATGCCATGATTCAATATTCCAAGCTTCAAAAGCCATCTCCCTCATGCTTAGATCATCATAGGCTCATTACCTATCAATAGTAGACCGTCAACATATAAAACAAAATCCAAAATCATACCTTGGACCACTTTTGAAGTAGAGGTTTGGATCAACACATCTTCTTGGCTTCACCAGATAACTGTCAATGTGGACATATCTTGATCGGGGAGCTTACTTTACACAAAGATTTCTGTAAAATATAACACTTTACCAAATAAATATGCTTGGCCTTACACGGATCATTATTGTTAGATCAAAACTAATATCAAACTCATCAATATCATTTGTATTAAATTCTTTAGACTAGATGACAAGTAGAGATCCCATCAAGTCATGCCAAAAATTTGTCATTTATCAAACAATATCAATCCAAATTTCATTAAGTCATCCTCAAGATCATAATATAAGTCACTAGATCTAAATTCATACACCAAGAATAAGTTATGCATGTTTCATCCGTTCATTGTCATATTACTTCACACTGAATCATAATTTTCAATACTTCAATCATTGATCCAGATGGATCTTGATTGAATCTAGTCATATTGGCTATGTAATGTATTCAGACTAGGATGGTCATGGATAGTAGAAAATCCACAAAATTATCGAAACTTTATAGTCTCATATGCTCATGAAATCAGTGCCACGTCAAAAATCTCGATGCGTTGATTCCGATGGTATATTTGGTTTGCAAAATGGCCTCCGTATGAGGGAGAAAACATGTTCAGAAGTTTTTCTCCAACAGGGAAAAAAGGGGATAGAGCAGGCCAAGTGGCAGTCTCTTAGCAAGACACGTATCAGTCAAACAACCGGACATGTGGCAGGGTCAACACACGTGGAAGGTCAAAGTCAAACTCAACAGAAAGGTCAAACTTCTAAGGTGTGGGTCGAACCAATGACCTCCAACAACTCATTACAAAACTTTACCATTAGGCAACGAGCCTGTTTTATTAAACCATTAGTGCAATGTTTTACTTAAATGTATGTGATATGGCATAATGGGGGAAGGGTTGGTGGAGCCCGCCAATTCCGATGGCCCCACCAAACCCAAAATTGTATTAAGCGGTGCTCCAAAGTTAACGCTCGACAACCATATGTCAACGGTAATAACACAGAGTATTTGTGCTATGGTTATAACCAAAAGCCATAGAACAATCATCGTAGTCTATACCTTGGCGCAGGATGTTAATATTCAACAGAAACATACCATATATGTAACCACAAGTCTATTGTAGGCCTATGGTTACAACCATATGAAACATAGCGAGGAGTTCCAAACTCGGCGCGAAGTTAATGTTTGTCAATCTCCAAATATAGCGTGGGCATAAACACCGGTATAACAAATATGCCACACCACCAGGTTATAGTTGATAACTAATGCCATGGGGGACATCACCGCTGAATTAATCACATGCCACGGGGGACATCACCGTTGAATTAATCACATGCCACGGATACACGTCAGCGTCAGTTTATGGTTATTGTATATTTGTTAGGGTCCAATGGTATGAAATTTGGTTATAAAGAAGTGCCACAGTGATTGCACATATCTGTCGTCCAATGCCAAACGATTTGATAATATGCCACAGGTCGTCAACGCTAGTAAAGTTTCAACCATATATTACATGGTGCGGAGTTGGTATACAATCTTATGGTTATAACCATATATGACATTGTCGGTCTAATGTTATGTCATGGTTAGCACAAGTTTTGAAGTAATTTAATAAACTAATAAACCACTCATAAAATAAATAGCAGAAATATACCCAAAGCAGACATGGCGGAAAAGGCCAGAGCCTCACTGTATTCCTCTCATAATGCAATTGTACAAAGAATGATAATAGTACAAATAAATACATGACGAAGTTTGTCTCAAGATAGTACGTCTATCTTGGACACTATGGTTGAGAAAATATCTCAACAACACACTAATCTAGGAGCCTAACTAGTTGGAGAGAATCTCTCAACCAACTAAGCCTAAACTGACTCCTAACCATGAGGAACAAACTCAATTTAGAAAGGTAGGATTAAATCCTAACTTTCATGATTTTAATTAATTTAATTATTTTGGACTTAGAATTGTTTTCATCACAAGAGAGTGAGGCTAACATTCCCCCCCTCAATGATAAGTCCAAAATAAAAACGAGGATCCATCTTCCAAGTTCTCATGTTGATCCTCAAAAACACTGCCTAAAAAACCACCGCCATTGTTGTGGTTCGTCGGTTTGTTGTCAATGGGACCAGCGAGGAAGATTGGGAATCGGTGAAGTAGATGGGTGAAACACATTCATTAGTTATTCCATGCTTTGGTCTCCATCCCTGGTTTGTTGGTAAATGCTCCTCCAACTGGTTGACTGTATTGAAGAGCTTTTTCGAGACAGTGCCTTCTGCTGCAGTAGGAGAAATTGGACTAGAAAAAGGCTGTCCCCGGGGAAATGCAGTTGATTTTGTAACACAGACACAAGTTTTCAAATAGTAGTTGGAACTCACTAGATAGTTGCAGAGGCCTGCTTCTGTTCACTGTGTATCTGCTTTTGGATCTTCAAGAAATTTTGCTAGAGATGGGCCCATTCCCAATTGGTATTATTCCCCATTCATATGCAGGATCTGAAAGCTCATGGAAGATTGTTGCCTTTAGATTTGTAAAATGTTGCAAAATAAACAACTATATAGTGTTGGGCATCGTTCGAATGACACGTTCAAGTGGAATTAGGCATGTCTTGCATTTTACAAGAGGAGCACATAACAATTCTGTCGAACGCTGAAGCAGGGTCAAAATACCAGAACCAAAGTCTTCATTCTAAGGAAATCTACACGTTCCTGCATTTGGAATCTGTTCCTTTGCTGGGCAGTTTAAAGACTCCTTTTTTTCAGCACTCTATCTCAGGTTATAGAAGGGCTGATCTGTGTAGCAAAATATTTGGATTTGGATAAGTTAAGAGGATATTTCATGCCACAGGCACCCTGGGCATGGCTGAAAGAGACCTTCAATGACCAACGCTTTCCTAATTCATGCATTCATAATTTGTCAAACTCTCCAACCCCTAGAATTGCAACGATCGAATGGTTTGCGCCGAAACAGAGTCTGATACTGCTGATATAGTTATCGCCGATTTAACGATGAGGACTCGAATCTCCATTTCTGTCTTTGCAAATTTCTCATATAAATTTATGGAAATTCAAATATGTGGCAGAAAACTGTGACAATTCAAATTCGTGGTAATTGTAATTTCTCACAGAAATTTGTGACAGAACCTCATTAGACTTCCACAACAGTCACCATCATCGTTGGGTGTGGAGCCTAATTATCTTATGTATTCAAAGGTTTCAACCGAATGTATACCCCAGAAGACTGTAACCCCTCCACGTGGGGGGGGGAACTTGTCCCACGGGGGTTTCAGGGGGTGGGAGTCAGTGGTCCCCCGACGGGGGTTGGGGCAGCGCCCTCAAACCTAAGAATATATGTAAAATTGCCTTGTAAAATGTTGCAATTTCATAGTCAATCTAGGTCGTTCATTAGGCAAATGATCTGATGGTAGAAATTATGTTTAATTTATGGTTTTTTGCCCTAGAAGGCAACCCCTCGCTATATATGAGGGAATTGTATTATGTCTATGTAGATATGTATTCTGGGTGAGGAAGAGAGAGGAGATTGAGAGTGAAGAAGGTGTTACAACAGATCTATTGTAGGTTGTATCTCTTCAGTTTGTTGGATAATATAAAAAGAAGGATTGGTTGTTTCTCCGTGGACGTAGCCCAAACTGGGTGAACCGCATATATCTTTGTCTCTCTTGTTTTATGTGTTTATATTTCTGCAATATTTTATGTGTTCCATTGCTCTGTAATATATAATTTTCTAACAACTGGTATCAGAGCCGAAGGTCTATTTGGATGATAAAATCGCAGGAGAGAAGGGTTCCTGGGTCGAATGGGAGCAATGGCGGAAGATGGTAGGTTTAAGGTCGAAAAATTTAACGGCCAAAACTACCAGCTGTGGAAGATGTAGATGGAAGATTATCTGTATCAGAGAGATCTATACCTACCATTGAGCGGAAAGACAAAGAAGCCGACGAGTATGATAGACACAAAATGGAATATTCTCGACAGAAAGGCACTTGGAACAATACAGTTGTGCCTAGCGGTGTCAGTAGCGTTTAATATTTCAAAGGAAATGACAACAGAGGGTTTAATGTCGACATTGGCCAAACTATATGAAAAACCCTCGGCCTCAAATAAGGTATTTCTTATTAAGCGTTTAGGATCTGTTGCTGATCATTTAAATGATTTTAATATAGTTACAAGTCAGTTAAGTTTTGTAGGGGTAAATTTTGATGATGAAGTTAGGGCTCTGTTATTTTTGTGCTCATTGCAAGAAAGTTGGAATGGTTTAGTTATGGCCATTAGTAACTCTGTCTTTGGATCTAGTACTTTAAAGTTTGATGATATTGTCAGTGCAATCCTTAGCGAGGAAATGCGACGGAAAAGCTCCGGTGAGACATCAGGTAATGCTTTAACTTCAGAGACCAGGGGAAGAAAAATGGAAAGAGGAAAGAGCCTAGTATATCGCATTAAGTCAAGAAAAGGCAGATCCAAGTCCAGATCGGGGATAGTGTGTTGGAAATGCAGGAAGAAAGGACACCTGAAGAAAGATTGCAAGTCTCGGAAGGGAAAAGAAGGAGACACGCAACAAGAAACTAATCATGAAGCGAATGTAATAGGTGATGTGTTGCAAGATGCTTTGATTCTTTCATTAGAAAATATTATCGATTCCTGGGTGGTAAATTCAGGGGCCTCATTCCATGCCACACCTGATAAGAAACATTTTCATGATTATGTTCAAGGAGATTTTGGACAGGTTCAATTGGGTGATGATAAACCCTGTAAAATTGTTGGAATGGGTACAGTTTTCATAAAATAGCAGAATGGAAATCAATGGCTATTGAAGGAGGTAAGGCATGTTCCAGATCTGAAGAAAAATCTAATTTCAACAGGGCAGTTGGGAGGTGAAGGTTGCGTAACTACTTTCACAGATAAAACATGGAAGGTCACTAAAGGATCCTTGGTAATAGCGAAAGGAGGAAAGGTTGGTACATTGTATTTATGCAATGGTATTTCAAATTATGTTAATCCTTTAACCTCTACAGGAGAAGATATGACATTCTGGCATCATAGTCTTGGGCACATGAGTGAGAAGGGGATGCAGATTCTTCACTCAAGAAATTTGTTGCTAGGTTTGAAGCATGTTGATTTAAAATTATGTGAGAATTGTGTTTATGGAAAACAGAAGAGATTCAGATTCCTTAGAGTTGGGAAAGAAAAGAAGAGTGAAAAATTAGAGCTTGTGCATACAGATGTATGGGGACTTGCTCAGGTATCATCTCTTGGTGGCTCTCGTTATTATGTTACTTTTATTAATGATGCAACTAGAAAGACCTGGATTTATTGTATTCTAAATAAATCTGATGTATTTGATATTTCAAGAAATGGAAAGCTTTGGTTGAAAATGAAACAGGAAAAAGGTTGAAGTGTCTCAGATCAGATAATGGAGGTGAATATTGCAGCAAAGAGTTTGATAGGTACTGTTCAGAGAATGGAATTCGTAGAGAGAAGACAGTTCCAGGAACACCACAAGAAAATGGCGTGTCAGAAAGGATGAACAGGGCAATCAGTCTGCAAGGTGCATGAGATTGCATGTAGGATTGCCTTTACAATTTTGGGTAGATACTGTAGATACTGTTGTTTATCTAATAAATATAGGGCCTTCAAGTTCCTTGGATGGTGGTATTCTGGAGGAGGCATGGACAGGTAAAAAGGTAAACTACTCCTTTTTAAAGACTTTTGGTTGTGAAGCCTTTGTCCACATTAATAAATAAAATAGAACAAAGCTTGAGGCAAAATCAAAGAAATGTACCTTTATTATATATGGTGTTAATGATTTTAGTTATCGTTTTTTTATGATTGTAAAAAACATAAAATCATTAGGAGCAGAGATGTCATATTCAATGAAAAGGTTTTTGTATAAAATATCAGCAGCAGCAAAAGAAACAAGAAAAAGAAAACAAAGAATACACAGTGCTTGACGAGATCACAGAAAAAATGATGGTGCCTAAAAATCATAATGATCAACAGCCAAAACAACAATCACAACAACAACAAGCACTTCAAATACCTGAAAGTGGTGTTAGAAGATCTACCAGGATAAGTAGACTCCCTGAACGATACTCTCCTTCATTATATTATGTATTGTTGATTGATTCTGGTGAACTAGAATGTTATGAAGAAGCAGTGCAGGTAGAAACCAGGAAGAAGTGGGGGCAAGCAATGAAAGAAGAGATGGACTCCTTAGCACAGAACCAGACTTGGGACTTAGTCAGGTTGCCTGCAGGTAAAACAACATTGCAGAATAAATGGGTTTACAAGTTGAAGGAAGAAGATGGAGGGAAACAGAGGTACAAAGCTAGACTTATGGTGAAGGGGTTTGCACAGAAGAAAGGTATTAATTTTGATGAAATATTTTCTCCTATTGTTAAAATGACTTCAATCAGAACTATTTTAAGTCTAGTAGTAGTTGAAGATTTGCATCTTGAGCAGTTAGACGTAAATACAACCTTTCTCCATGGGGATTTGGAGGAAGAGATATACATGCAGCAGCCACAAGGATATAAGGTAAAAGGGAAGGAGAAACTAGTGTGCAGGTTGAAGAAGAGCTTGTATGGCTTAAAACAGGCTCCAAGGCAGTGGTATCTAAAATTTGACAAGTTTATGTCAAAACAAGGTTATACTAGATGTCACTCTGATCATTGTGTTTATCTGAAAAAGCAAAAATGATGGCTTAATAATTATATTGTATTATATGTAGATACATTCTTGTTGCAGGTTCTAACATGCAAGAAATAAATGTGCTCAAAAAGAAAATTGCAAATTCATTTGGCAATGAAGGATTTGGTCTGCAAAACAAAAATCCTTGGTATGAGAATAACTAGAGACAAGAAGAATCACAAATTAACATTGTCTCAAAGTGAGTACATAGAAAATGTGTTGAAAAGGTTTAATATGCAGAATGCAAAACCACTTAGTATACCTTTGGCTAGCCATTTCAAATTAAGTAAGGAGGCATGTCCCAAGACTCAGGAAGAATTGGCTCATATGTCTAAAGTTCCATATGCATCGGTAGTTGGAATATTAATGCATGAAATGGTCTGCACAAGGCCTGATATTACCCATGCAGTGGAAGTTGTAAGCAGGTACATGAACAATCCGGGAAAAGAAGATTGGATGGCGGTGAAGTGGATTCTCAGGTATTTGAGAGGTACCACAAATCAAGCATTATGCTTTGGTGGTTCAAACATTGCTCTACAGGGATATGTTGATGCAGATATGGCAGGTGACAAAGATAACAGGAGGAGCACTACAAGATATATGTTTACTGTAGGTGGAACAACTATCAGTTGGGTCTCAAAACTGCAAAGTGTTGTTGCACTCTCAACAATAGAAGTGTAGTATGTTGCTGTTACAGAGGCTAGTAAAGAAATGATTTGGTTATAAAGGTTTCTAGATGAATTGGGTAAGAAGCAGGAGTTGGGCAGGTTATAAAATGACAGCCAGAGTGTCATACATCTTGCAAAGAACTCTGCATTTCATTCCAAGACTAAACATATACAGCTCAAGTACCATTTCATACAGTCAGCATTGGAAGATGGATAGTTGAAGCTAGAAAAGATACACACTAGCTAGAATCCTGTAGATATGTTAACAAAAGTTGTAACCAGGGAGAAACTGAGAATCTACTACTCAGTTTCAATTGGTCTTCAAGTATGATGAAGAAGATGAGAGACAACTAGGTCCAAAGTGGAGTCATTGTCTAGCAAATGAAGCGGAGGTGGAGTTTCTATAATCAGTCTCCAAGTCGGAGATTGTTGGGTGTGGAGCCTGATTATCTTCTATATTCAAAGGTTTCAGCCAGATGTATACCCTAGGTGTTAGCCTCTCTCACAAAACAATAATAAATCCAAAAATAAATAATTTAATTAAATATTCCAAGTTAGGAATTTGTGCCTAACTCTTGGGTTATTCCTCTAAGATAAGAGTTAGTTTAGGTAACTCCTATATTGGTGTGTGTTTGGTGAGAAATTATCTCAACCAAAGGAGAAATTATCTCAACCAAAAGTGTCTAAGATAGAACGCACTATCTTGAGAACACTATCTCTCATCTATTTATTTGTAACATTATATTCAATTTTTCAATAATAATGAGAGTAAATACATGAAGCTTCAACCTTTTTCCGCCAATATATTTTGTGTCTGGTTTTATATATGTGCTCAATATGTTTCTGCAAGATCAACACTACAACAAATAATCAAAGTTTTCAACATCGACATTCTACCTCAACAAACAAATTCACTCAAATACAATCAAGTTCATGAATCTGCAAACTCCAGCATTTCAAAGAAAAGTCTACATGACTACAATCAAGTTAATGAATCTCTAAACTTCAAAGTTTCAACGCACAGTCTACATCAACATTATTGAACTTGTAATCAAATTCAAACTACATTGAATTGTAAGGGTGCATTCTCGGTTGAAACTGACACCCAAGTCTTGAATTGAGTCGAATTGAATTCATCGTAGTGAGTTATTAAAATCATTGTAAGCTTTTTTAGGTGCATTTTCGACATTATTGAACTTGTAATCAAACTCAAACTACATTGAATTGTAAGGGTGCATTCTCGGTTGAAACTGACAACCAAGTCTTGAATTGAGTCAAATTGAATTCATTGTAGTGAGTCATTAAAATCATTGTAAGCTTTTTTGGGTGCATTTTCGACAGTGTTCGACACCCTTCCTTTAAGCAGAATCAAGTGAATGCACGAATTTTAACTCTAAAGCAAACAAACAACAAGTTCACATCTCCTGTAAGCGAGCGTGCGTATTTATTCAAGCAATTTGCATCAAAACAGTACAAAGTTCAAACCTTCAAGCAAGCCAAAGTGAAGTTCAATGTAGCAACCATCAAAGTAACCAAACAAGTTCGACTCTAACACAAATCAAGCAAGTTGACATCAACATCAAGCAAGCATGGCTATTCATTCAAGTGAACGTGAATTCATCAAGTAAGTCAAGTAAGCGCTTAAACAAACGCGATCGTCATTAAGCGAGCGTGAATTCCATAGTTTAAGCAAGCAAGTTTTATAACTCTAGCAAGTGTTCCCAGCAAGTGCAATAAGGAACAAATCAAGCAAGTGTGCCATTCAAGTCCCATAGCAAGCGAGCCTATCAAGCAAGTAACAAAATCAAGTGACACAGTTCAAAGCACGACATCTACGACAAGCGAGCCTGATTTCAAGTGAGAAAGTTCAGATGGCACAACATATTCAGTTGTTACACATTCTTCACAGTTTGATCATCTCCAGTGATGAAGACATGGTGCACATCAGCAAAGAAACTCTTGCTGATCTTTCACGGCATCTACAACAAACACATGAAACCATTGAATTTCTTCAACTAGAGTCGCAACTACAAAGAGATGAGCTGCAACAAAAGAGTGCTTCTTCCAAGTCATTCAACCATACAAATGAAGATAAAGATGTTGATTCCAAATCACTCATCCATACTACTTCAAGTGTCGAAGTTGTTCATGATCAAATTCAAATTTCTTCCAAACCCATCATCAAGCCCTGGGAAGAAATTCAAAATAACAAGAATCGACGAGGCTTAGGATATGTCACTGATGACACCAATTTACATATCCTAGATTATTCCAAGCCAATTAAGTTTGTGAGTGCGGGATTTCTTGAACAACTCACCTCAGTATTTTCTGAGAAATTTGTAGACAAACAGAATTGCACGCAACCTGAAGTTGATGTCCAACCAAAATGTTCTCATTGTCAAGGAACCGGTCATATGGAAGATCAGTGTTTTGATATCCATCCTTGTTGCCATTGTGGCAAGCCCAATCATTCCTCAGAAAAATGTTGCAACCAACAAAAATCAGCCAGATTGAAGATACATTATGAATGGATCGATCCTTGGGAATGGTCATCCACAGTCAAAAGATTGTCTCAGTTCTACAACCGACTACAATCACACATAGTGCAACCAGCAGTGAACCGATGATGGTACTCTCATGCAGTTGAACGAGGGAGTACAACAGCGAAACTCTCCTACACTTGAAAGGGGGGAGTTCAAATATCTTTTGAAGAAGATTGTCTCTCCTTTCAGCTGACAAAGGGGGGAAAATGTCAATGAAATTGACAAGTGGTTGTCAGACTAAAAGTCTCGACAACATCAGCAAAGCAGCTAGTGGGCATCTTCATTAGCCAGTGGGCATTTGTCATCAGCAGTGAGCATTAGCAAATTTGCCAGTGGGTGATCGACAACCAAAGTAGCAGTGAGTAGCTTTCATCATAGCAAAAGCAACATTGAGTTGTTTTTCGACATCTTCAGCCAGTGGGCGATCATCATCAGCAAATACGCTAGTGGGCGTTCATCAAATTGTGTCAGTGGACACCGGATGCTGTTTTCAAGTAAAGGACAGTTGGATCCTTTTTGTGGATTGGCACATGATGGAGTTGTCAAGTGTCATTCAGAGATGAATCAGGCATGCAGCTGATTCATGTTCTCTTCAGATTTGAGTTTTTTCCAACATCCAGTTTTGGCGGTTTTTTCAGGCAATGTTTTTGAGGATCAACATGAGAACTTGGAAGATGGTTCCTCGTTCTTATTTTGGATTTATCATTGAGGGGGGGAATGTTAGCCTCTCTCACAAAACAATAATAAATCCAAAAATAAATAATTTAATTAAATATTCCAAGTTAGGAATTTGTGCCTAACTCTTGGGTTGTTCCTCTAAGATAGGAGTTAGTTTAGGTAACTCCTATATTGGTGTGTGTTTGGTGAGAAATTATCTCAACCAAAGGAGAAATTATCTCAACCAAAAGTGCCTAAGATAGAATGAATTATCTTGAGAACACTATCTCTCATCTATTTATTTGTAACATTATATTCAATTTTTCAATAATAATGAGAGTAAATACATGAAGCTTCAGCCTTTTTCCGCCAATATATTTTGTGTTTGGTTTTATATATGTGCTCAATATGTTTCTGAGTTGTTTTAATATGTATTACTAGGAAGACTGTACACCCCTCCATGCAGGGGCTAATCCCCCCGGCTGGGGGGTCCGGGGCCAGCGGTCCCCCAGCAAAGGTTCAGGGGCAGTGCCCCCAAAGCTAAGAATAGATGTAAAATTGCCTTGTAAAATGTTGTAATTTTGTAGTCAATCTAGGCCGTTCATTAGGCGGATGATCTAACAGTAGAAGTTATGTTTAATTTAGGGTTGTTTGCCCTAGAAGGCAACCCCTCGCTATATATGAGGAAATTATATTACGTCTATGTAGATCTATATTCTGAGTGAGGAAGAGAGAGGAGATTGAGAGCGAAGAGGGAGTTACAACAGATCTGTTGTAGGTTGTATCTCTTCAGTTTGCTGGATAATATAAAAAGAAGGACTGGTTGTTTCTCCGGACGTAGCCCAAACTGGGTGAACCACGTATATCTGTGTCTCTCTTGTTTTATGCGTTTTCTGTGTTTATATTTCTACAATATTTTATGTGTTCCATTGCTCTATAATATATAATTTTCTAACAATCATCTACTCTACTTCATAGAATGTAGGTTGATTTGGTCACACAAATGCCTCCTCACAACTCAATCACACCTTTTTCACACACCCAGAACTAGCCTTAAGCTCTAATACCACATGAAGGAATTCAACCAATACACACACTAAATGATAAGATACATAAATGTAGATATGACGGAAAAACATGAGAGACTTTCCTGTAGTCTCTCATTCTCATGAATTTCCTTCTTTCAAATAATGTTTATGATACATATAAATACATGAGCAAGTTGTCTCAATATAGTGCATCTATCTTGAACAATATTGGTTGAGATACATCGTCAACAAAAAACTAATCTAGGAGAACTATTTGGAGAGAATCTCTCATCCTAACTAAACTCCATAGTTTGAGGAACTAACTCCTAATTATCAAGATTTGATTTATTTAATTATAATTTTGGATTTATAATTGTTTTATTATGAGAGTGAGGCTAACATTCTCCCCCTCAATGACAAATCCAAAATAAGAACAAGGAACCCTCATGTGATGAAAACAAGTTCCAATGACGGTATGCCACGGGCAGTCTATCCATTCCATCAGTTCAACCTTTATTAAAAACTATATGCTAAAAGTTTTTTAATGTGGAAGGATTATATTTATTGTAAAACCATACAATAGATATGGTATGCCATATATGAAATATATGGTTGCGCCCGAATTCTAAAGTTAGAGTTACGATAGAGTTGAAGAGCTATATTAATATATTAAGTTGCAACGATATACTATGTATTTCCAAACCCAATCCCAGGAGGTCCGCGGGTTTGGCCCTGAGACTTGCCAGTGGTTATAAAAGGATTTTCCATTGTGCCAAAAGCTAAGGGAGTTGTGAGGAGAGAAACCAGAATATCTTTTGTCAGTGCATGTAGTATGCCTTTTGAGGCATAACTTGGCCAATATTGGGCCTTTTTTAGATATGTAAGTTGCATTGGGAAGCTGCGATTGAGGCCTATCATTTGAAAGTAGCCATTGATGCCTATGATCACAGTCTAGAATGGTGAATTTGATGTAAAGAGACTTCTGAAGATGACATATTTCTTTTTGATCTCGAGTTGAATATGAGGACCTTTATTTCTTAGTTCTCCTTGTAATGGCACAATCACCTCTTTGTAAAATTGAGTTAGTTCAAGGGTGAGAGTTCTCTATAGGAGGATGTTTCTTGAAGGGAAACATTGCCACTCCATCATCAGCTTGACTCTAAAAGACAAATATTATTGATGTACTTACTTTGCAGTGAGATCAATGAAGCGGCCTAGCCTTTTGTGCAGGGCCCAAAGACATAGCCTAGGAGGGTTGAGCTCCGTCATCAACTAGTTGTGTCCCTTGGTTTATGTCATTTTTATGCTTTGATTATTTTTCATCTTTAAGTTCATTAAAATCTGATTATTCATATGTGAATAAATTATGAACTAAAGACATAATTTTAAAATCTTTCAAAGTATCAAAGGACAATCACAATGATATCAACTTTGGTTATAAAGAAATTCCACGGTGATTGCACATATCCACTGGTCCAATGTCAAATGGTTTGATAATATTCCATAGGTTGTCAACGCCGGTAAAGTTTCAACCATATATTACATGGCGCAGAGTTGGTATACAATATTATGGTTATAACCATATATGACACCGTCGGTCCAATGTTATGTCACGGTTAGTGCCAGTTCCAATGACGGTATGCCACGGGGAGTCTATCCATACCATCGGTTCAACCTTTATTAAAAACTATATGCTAAATTTTTTTTAACGTGGTAGGATTATATTTGTTGTAAAACCATACAATAGATATGGTATGCCATATATAAAATATATGGTTGCACCCGAACTCTAAATTTAGAGTTACGATATAGTTGAAGAGCTATATTAAAACATTAAGTTGTAACAGTTGCTATGTTTTCCAAAACAAATCCTGTGAGGTCCATGGGTTTGACCCTGGGACCTGCCCGTGGGTTATAAAATGAATTTTCCATTGAATTAGAGGTGGAGGAGTTCAACAAAGAGCAACTCGAATATCTTTTGTCAGTGCATGTAGTATGCCTTTTGAGGCATAACTTGGCCAATATTGGGCCTTTTTGAGATCTGTAAGTTGCATTCGAAATCTGAGATCGAGGCTTATCATATGAAAGTAGTCATTAATGCCTGCGATCACAGTACATAATTGTGAATTTGATGTAAAGAGACTTCTGAAGCTGACATATTTCCTTTTGATCTCAAGTTGAGTATGAGGACTTTTGCTGCTTAGTCCTCCTTGTAATGACACAATCACCTCTTTGTAAAATTGAGTCAGTTCAAGGGTGAGAGTTCTCTGTAGGAGGACATTTCCTAAAAGGGAAACCTTGCCACTCCATCATCAGCTTAACTCTATAAGACAAAGATTATTGATGTACTCACTTTGCAATGATATCAATAAAGCGACCCAGCCTTTTGAGCAAGGCCCAGAGACATAGCCCAGGAGGGGTGAACTCCATCATCAATTGGTTGTGTCTCTTTCTTTATGTAATTTTTATTCTTTGAATATTTTTCATCTTTAAGTTCATTAAAATTTGATTATTCATATGTGAATAAATTATGAACTAAAGACATAATTTTAAAAGCTTGCAAAGTGTCAAAGGACGATCACACACTTTTCAGATCTTTTTTGGTATTAGATGAAGTTTTGATTAGATTGCAAGGATGAATAGAAGCACGAAGAAAATTTGGTTGTTAGAATTGGAAGAATTCAATCATCAATATTAGTAGGAGAACGATGCATTGCGATGCATGGTGCAAGCATTGCAAGAAGAAAAGCAAAGACTACAAGCAAGGATCGAAGCCATGCATAGAAATCAATAGAGAAGAAGTCTCTTTGATCAAATTCCATCCATTATTGTAGATAATGAAGTATATCCACTTCATCAGTCGTATGAAGAAAGTTCATATCCATATGCTACTCCAAAAGCATAGTCAATGGAAGAAGCGTTTGGTACTTTTTCCTCACCTTCTGAGGAACTTCCTTATGTACTAGCATCTCAGGAAATTGATCTAGAAATAGAGAAGGAAGAGGCTTCAAACGATCATGAGATTGGAGATTTCAAGAAACATACTAAAGGAAATGGTATGAAGTTGATGAACAGAATGGGATATCAGCAAGGTAAAGGCCTCGACAAGCATGGCCAAGGCAGACTCCAGCCAATATCAGTTCAGGAAAGACCCCAATATGAAGGATTGGGATTTGACCAATAAAAATGTGACTATTGTGGAAAGAGAGGTCAGATAGAAGATCGATGTTGGTCACTACATCCTAAGAAAATGCTGAAAAAGATATAAGACTGTAAAGGTAAGCAGAAAGGACATTCAAAGATCATATATCCAATGCTACCACATGAATCAACAACATCACAATCAGGAAAAGGGGAAGCAAAGAAAATTGGCAAGGAAGAATGTAAGTCTCAAGAGAAATTTCTTACTTGGAATTGGGCAGATTTCATGCCTTATGTTGAAATTTCCAATTGTGTGTCTATGATTTGTCATCACATCAGTTAGTCTAGTTAAGTCTGTAATAGGGTCAAGACTATTTATGTATTGATGATTGACGTAATAAATTCCTTATTGTAATAAACGTTTCGTGGACCAAAAGTCTTTTAGTAGGGAAGTATGGTCCAAATGGATCTTGATTGAGTCTAGTCATATTGGCTATGTAATGTTTTGAGACCAGGATGGTCATGGATAGAAACGGATCCGCAAAATGCTCCAAATTTTAAAATCTCATATGCTCATGAAATTAATGCCAAGTCGAAAAGCTCGTTGCGCTAATTCCGGTGGTATATTTGGTTTGCAAAATGGCCTCCATATGAGGGAGAAAACACGTTCTGAATTTTTTCTCCAACAGGGAAAAAAGGGGCCAGAGCAGATCAAGTGGTAATCTCTTAAAAAGACACATGGAAGTCAAACAACAAGGCACGTGGCAGGGTTGACACACGTGGAAGGTCAAAGTCAAACTCAGTGAAAGACACATGGAAGTCAAACAACAAGACACGTGGCATGATTGACACACGTGGAAGGTCAAAGTCAAACTTAGTAAAAATGCCAAACCTCCAAGGTGTGGGTCGAACCACGACCTTCGGAAACTCATTACAAAACATTACCATTATGCCACGAGACTATTTTATCAACCCGTTAGCACAATCTTTTATTTAAATGTATTACATATGGCATAATGGGGGAAGGGTTGGCAACTCTGGGGGCGCTACCAAACCCAAAGGTATGTTAATCGGTGCTCCAAAGTTAACGCTCAACAACCATATGTCAACGGTAATAGCGCGGAGTATTTGTGCTATGGTTATAACCATAAGCCACGGGAATATCATCATAGGCTATAATTTGGCGTTGTGTGTTAATATTCAACAGACACATACCATATATGTAACGTCGATCTATTGCAGGACGATGGTTACAACCATATGAAACATAACGAGGAGTTTCAAACTCAACGAGGAGTTAATGTTTGTCAAGCTCCAAAGATAGTGCGGGAATCAACGTCGATATAACAAATATGCCACACCGTCGGGTTACAGTTGACAATTCATTCCATGGGGAACATCACTTTAAAATTAATCACATGCCACAGATACATGTTAGCATCGGTTTATTGTTATCGTATATCCGTTGGGGTCCAATGGTATCAACTTTGGTTATAAAGAAGTGCCACGGTGATTGCACATATCCATAGGTCCAATATCAAATGGTTTGATAATATGCCACAGTTCGTAAACGCCAGTAAAGTTTCAAGCATATATTACATGGCGCGGAGTTGGTATACAATCTTATGGTTATAACTATATATGACACTGCCGGTCCAATGTTATGTCACATTTAGTGCCAGTTCAAATGACGGTATTCCATGGGGAGTCTATCCATACCATCGGTTCAACCTTTATTAAAAACTATATGCTAAAAGTTTTTTAACATGGCAGGATTATATTTGTTCTAAAACCATACAATAGATATGGTATGCCATATATAAAATATATGGTTGCGCCCGAGCTCTAAAGTTAGAGTTACGATATAGTTGAAGAGCTATACTAATAAATTAAGTGGCAATGATATACTATGTATTGGCAAACCCAATCTCGGACGTCCACGGGTTTGACCCCGGGACCTGGGCATGGGTATAAAAGAATTTACCATCATGCCAGAAGTTGAAAGATTTATGAAAAAGGTAGCTCGCAGTTCTACTATTAGTGACCGAAGTATGCATTTTGAGGCATAAATGGACCAATATTGGGCCTTTATGAGATTTGTAAGTTGCATTGGGAAGCTGATATTGAGGCCTATCTTTTAATAGTAGAAATTGATGCTTGTGTGCACAATCTAGAATGGTGAAGTTGATGTAAAGAAATTTTTTGAATCTACATATTTCTTTTTTGATCTTGAGTTGAGTACGAGGACTGTTGCTGCTTAGTCCTCCTTGTATTGGCACAATCACCTCTTTGTAAAATTGAGTCAGTTCAAGGGTGAGAGATCTCTGTATGAGAACGTTTTGTGAAGGGAAACATTGCCACTCCATCATCAACTTGACCCTAAAATACAAAGATTATTGATGTACTCACTTTGCAAGGAGATCAATAAAGCAACCTAGCCTTTTGAGCAGGGCCCAAATACATAGCCCAGGAGGGGCGAACTCATCAACAACTAGTTGTGTCTCTTGGTTTATGTTATTTTTATGCTTTGAATATTTTTCATTTTTAAGTTAATTAAAGTTTAATTATTCATATGTGAATAAATTATGAACTAAAGACATAATTTTAAAAGCTTGCAAAGTGTCAGAGGACAATCACACATTTTTCAGATCAACCATTGTGCTAGGAACAAGGAGGCCAATACAAAACCATTTTTGAATACCCATGCTAGTCACTGAAAGCCATTACGCCCACATAGCATTGTCATCAAGGCAGGCCATCAGTCGTCAAACCAAATCATTAGTCATCAGGTCAAATCCAAATTTGTTATCATAGAGAGATCTATAGCCCCAACATTTTCCAACATCAAGTCAAAGTTCTCAGAGTCATTATCAAGCATCATGTCAAAACTCTAAACATTTCTCATCTATATCAATCATCCAAATCATGTTAAACTCTTGTAGCCTAAACTTCAATCATAATGGCACATCATATCTCGGTCATCTGCAAACACAAGTTCATTCTACACATTCATATTAAACATATCAAACTTTCTGTTGTCTACTTCATCTCTGTAGGACTAAGATCCTTCAGGTGAGCATATGATTTTATGCACAAAACTTCATTTTTGTTTCCAACAGGCATAGTCTGACCCATAGGCCTTCCTGAGTGCGGTTGGGAGATTATAGTCGCACCCATGAACTTACTTCCATGCGATTGAGAGGCTATAGTCTCACCTGTAAACCTGCTTTTGTGCGACTGAGGTTTAGACTAAGGTATAACTCTCCCTTCTCAAATCAAAACTTTGTTGTAGATCAACAATGGAAGATATTTGTTTATTCATGCCTATAAATCATACTTCAATAGTAAAGAATATACATATAATTCCAATGGTAATAGGATTAAGGATATTCTGGAGAGATTCTCCCTCTGAATGGGAAGTCACTTCAGTCATCTTTATTCAAGTCATCAACCTGTCTATAATGCATCAACAGATTTGTTAGATCATAAATTAAGACTATATCACATATTCATTGTGATCATATCATGTTAGCATCATCTATGACATATAACTTTCATCAAGGGTTAGCTAATAGGAGTATACTCCAAGAATCATGATCAGAACATTACTTCTTCCTCAATCAAGTTAGGGCATTCAATTTTACCATATGCCGTAGTTACTAAGCACATCAAAACATGACCGCGGTCAATTTTTTTTTTTGAATATCAATCTCATTGTTATACTTCTATCATCATGGCTACCATGCTTTACCATCTACTAGAATCAAGGTGCTAGCCTTCTTTATGGGATCAAGATATTCAACATGATAGATGTTAGCCAAATATCAAGTATACGAATATATCAAAGATCAATATTAAGTAGCTTCATAAAATCGGGAAGTTCATCATGTCTAAAGGATAAAATACTTTTTTACTACTAAGTGCATCATTTCATTATAGGAATCATGAATCCAAATCAATTTCATATGCATGCATGAACCATTTGAGAATGAGACATGTTCATCATACCTTAGGGCTTACCATGCCATCCAATATTATAGTTGAAACATAACATTTAAACAATATACTATGCATACCTTGTAGTATTCAAATACCTATGCACCTTCTCATTTTACATAGGTAGCTTGTATCAATTTTTCATCTTTTTATCAGGTGCATCTTTACCTTTTCCAGCTTTAGCTTTTCTTTCTTGCATTTCAAATGATCCTCAAGAAGGATCCTCTTATTACATCTCACAAGGAAGTTAAAAACATCCAAATACTCAAATATACATGCAGGAAGTATAAGTAATGATCAAAAGTATAATAAAATCAATAAGTCTAAACAAAAGTAAGGACATAAAGAAGCATCATAAATTAGAATGAACTTATCTTCAATGAGAGGTGATCCTCTCTCTCTTGAACCAACCTTCAAGAGCCATCACTGTTTATTGTCTATATGACAATGTTGCCTTCACTATTTCAATCAACGTTATCAACAATGAGGCCTACTAGAGACTATCCCATCTAGGGCTTCATGAAATTTGTCACAAGTGCTTGAGCATCTTCACATTGACCATGCTAGGTTTCATATCTCAAATCTTTTCCATAAACCAGGGTTTCTCTCAAACCTTAAACTCATAATATCCATGAAACCCTAATACACAAATTGCCTAAGGTTTTCTTCAATCCCTAAAATTATTTTAGGTCTCCTCCATCCTTTCTTGCATCCATCAATGGTGTCTTCATAGGGGTGATCTCCATGACTTTTCTTAAGCCCGACTCTGATACCATGTTAATTTGTCACATGCCTATATTGTTCTTTGCTTTGACAATTGAATTTATTCATTAACACATTAAGTTCACCCCATAACATCATAACATTAATCAGAATTACATCATTATTCAACAACATATGCAACTATGTAGAAAGAAAAATATCATCACGATCAATGCTGCAGCGGAACACAAAGGAACAATAGAAGAAAAACATTCACACATAGAGACACCAGGATTGGTTAGAAAGAAAGGAAAAACCCACAATGGGGAAATCCCTTTCAAATTATTCTTATTATTAGATCGTCATCAAATAATTCAACAAATGAGAGTACAATGATCCATATCTTCCCCATACAATTATTTAGCAAAAACATCTATGTAATATCCATGAAATGAACCCAAAAATGCTTATACTCAAATATTGATTCTGAAGCCTGTAATGAATTGTCAATATCTGCAGTCAAGTGTCAAACACTATGGTCACTGAGCGAAATTGTCGAACAATTGAGATTCCATCATTTAGGTCCCAATCGCATGGATGAAGAGTCATGTAAGTGACTATAGCTTCCTAGTTGCTCCGTTAAGCTTGATATGCGAGCGACTGGGGTTTGCAACTGAGATTTTGAAACCCTAACTCCCAGTTGCATGGATGGAGAGTTGTTCATGAGATTTTGTGTGAGCGAGTGTTGTTGAATTCATCAAGTTTTGTAGCTGCGATTGTGGCCCAAAACCCTAGATCTGAAATGCGAGTTTTAGACCCTACAACTTCACCTCAGAGTGAACTTATTCCTCCACGGATGAGCCTCAAACCTGTGCGAGCCAAAAACCAAGATAGAAGAGTGTCTCATGATCGTGTCCAAATGAGGTAGAGGTCACTTATATTTATAGCCTTCCAAGGGTGTCCACTTTGCTTTAGGGTCGACCTTGTCAAATGTGCACATGTGGGCTTTTCTTCATAAGTACACTTTCCCTTATCCGTTTTGAGTGATATTTAGGTCGATTTTGGTCCTCTCGAAAAGAGGAATTAAATGCAATCATTATCTCTATCACGTGAGCTGTCCAAAGTGGAATTTGACCGCAGTTGCATATTTTAAAACCCTCCTCCTTTAAGGCCCCTTCCATACTCTCGTCTTTGATTTATGTAACCTTGTCTCATGCAACATTGAAATATGACTTGGGTTTCATTATTTTTAAATTTTATTTACTTAAAATATGTATTTATTCATTTTATTGTTATATATTTCAGTTTAGTTTTATATTATTTAATCTAATTAAAAATATTTTTATTAGTTTTAAATCTTAGATTTATTAAAATTCAAAAAAGGTTTAAAAATATTTACTAAAACAAATCTTTAATAATTAATTGCTAAGAATTTTTGAAACCCCTGGCCCTTCGCCTTTCTGCAACGTTTTGAAGTTTCGATAAACTGGTGGTGCTTCTACAGCCTTTCGAATAGTTTGTCGTTGTATAGAATTTTTGCTTTCAAGCTTGAAGGCCTCCCGTAAATCTAGAAGGTGTTGCTGCTACAGCATTTCGAATAGTCTGCGTAGAGTCCGAGTTATGCAGCCTTTCGAATAGTCTGCGTGGAGTCCGAGTGTCTTATCCGTTGATATGTTCCTGGCAACGGACGGGAATTTTACTTCTGCTCAGTACCCGGATTGTCTAATATCAGGGATGCCTGCATATGTCATCTTCAATAAACGGTGATTTTGTTACCTATTACAGAAAATTGTTTAAGTCTGTAACTCATGCAACTCTAAAGTTGTTTGTGAACCCTCGGTCCTGTCCATATTGTCTACTGCTTGTGATGCCAAGGCTTTCATGATAGTTCTGTCAAAATGGTGTCTCTAAGGTGATTGAAGTATTATTAAGGGTTGGATTTCTAAGAGGATACGTTGTCACAGTGTGCGGAGTGAGACTGTCTAGCAGAATTATAAGTTGAGAATTGTAAATATGATTTCAATTGTTTTGAATTCGCTCTGAGTGCTTTACACCCATCACCAAAATATCATAATATTTTTGCAGTGATACATGTACCAGAATTGTGAATATGGTGTTATATATGCTGATTTTTTGAGATATATATGTGGAGATATATGTAGCAGAATTTTAATCATTTTTAAAGCAGAAATATATATGCTGAGATATATATGGTGAGCAGAATTTTAAATGATATATATGGTGATTTTAAGCTGAGATATATATATGGTGTGGTGAGCAGAATTTTAAGGATTTTTTCCCCATAGCAAAATCAATTTTTAAAAAAAAAAGCAGCGAAAGTTTTTTTAAGAGTATTTTTTTCATCAGAAGTATATATCAGCAAAAGTTTTTATATCAGCAGGAGTAACCTTTACAGAATTCATTCAGTCATCTCTATGATAGGAATAGTTCTCACTGGCAAGGAGAACTATCCTGACTGGTCCCGGATGGTAC
>APFE031334574.1:0-21751 GCA_000404065.3 Pinus taeda | reverse complement strand
TTGGTCACTAGGCATTAGGTCGAGGGTTTGCTCTCACTCTTTTCAAAGTTGCCCAAATGCCAATCTATGTCACTATTTAGCTGAGTCTATCATCATTCATAGGGTTTTCATTATCATGTCAGGTTCCATTGGGTCATTTCACACCTTGTTCATGCTTCAGTTGCGCCTAGGTAAGGTCATTTCCCTCTCCTAGGGTTTTAAAGGCAATTTCTCTTGGACGGTCAAATCATCACCAAAACTTGTTTCGTGATGTTCATAAACCTTCCCCTATCTTTCATGTACCTTATCAAACACTTCCCATCACTGAGATTCCCCAAATTCTTCATTTTCGCACAAACCCTAGTTTCTAGCTACAACCTGGCAATTTTCTAGGTTGGGCCTGTATTTTGCCCTTTTGGACCCCTTCCCCTCACTCAATCTCTGCAATTCCACTTTCCCCTACTTCCTAACATCCCTCCTTACTTCCAAAAATTTCCCCAAGAATTTAGAAGCCCCTTATCCCCTTCATTTCACTTCATTTCGACAAAATTCCTTGTTTCACACATCGGGATAAGTTTCACTCAAATGGTGTTTCAGAGCAATAAAAGATGAATTTGGGAAAACTGAGAGATGTTTTTTTCCAAAACATGCCAAAGAAGAAACACCTCCTTCAATTTTTGCACAGGTGTCATGGTTTTAGAGAAATGTCAAAATTCCAATCGCGAGATCCAAGGAGGTTGGCCAAGGCACTAAAACGACGGAAAAGGCCTGATCCACTCCAAATTTTGGCCAAAGCCTCTTCGACTGAGCATGGTACTTGATTGGGGACTCCCAGCCCAAATTTCAAGAAATTTGGAGAAAATTTTGTCAATTGTGAATTTTTTGTGCCACACACAGGTTTTCTCCACCAACGGGTCGCGCACCGTGCGCGAACCTTTCGATTGGGAGGTCCATTTCAAGAAAAGTTTGCATTTTTGGATTCATCATGAAAAAATACACTTGCTCAGCAAAGAACAAGAAATTTCACCAAGTTTTGAGCCTCCAGAAGGTCAAAAAACAAGCAAAAAATGACTTTCTGCCACCTTTTTGACACACAGGAAGCAGTCTTGGAAGATTGCAATTTTGGATGGGCAAATGGACACCAAATTCAGAAATTCCACTTGGGTTGGAAAGTAGACATCCAGAAATTTCCAACAAGCCCACTTTCGCCTCATTTGGACACCTGGAAGTGCCTCAAAAGCTGCTCCAAAGGTGCGCGACCCGTTCAGAATCAGTGCGCGACCCCTTGGGAAATTTTCACAGAAATTGTACCTACGGCTCAGCAAAACGCAGTTTTGACTAGGTTTGACTTTTTGGAGTGAATTTTGATCCTCCTTGATGTAAATGATTGTAATTTTATGATATTTTGACACTTATTTATCTCTTCTAGAAGATTCATTCATGAGATAGGCAAAAATTAAATGAATCAATTGGTTTCCTAGCTTATAGAGGCAAGTTGTTTTGACTGCCTAGATTTTAGTGATTAGTTTGGAATTGGTTGAAAAAGCTCCTAGGATAGTGAGCTCGACCCCTAGAGGCAAGGAAAGATGTTAGCTTGCCTATATTATGTACTTTCTTAGTCATTTTCATGGTTGGACTCGAGGGAGAAAGCTTCTATTGTATTACTCATTGTATCTCTGCAATTTTTGGTTAAGGAAGACCAGGGTTTTGCAGTCCTTTTTGGGATTCTTGTGGTTACATGTATTGATGGTGTGCTTTTCATTTTACTTGTAAGTTTGTTATGTGAATCATCTTCTTACTTTTTCTTCTGCAAATTAGGCAAATGAAGTGTTAAGGTAGAATTCATTGTTGTTATGCTCTGCCTTTAAGTTTGCTTAATATCAATGTTTTCGACTGTTTAAGGATAATTCAAGGTGATTTTTGCTCTCCTTAGCTCCTCACTAGTCATTCTCAATCCATCCAAATCTTTCAAAGGCATCAATACAGTCTCCTACCTTGCCCCAAAGAACCCCCTGCGAAAACTGTGTCCAATCCCCGCACCCAAAATTGCCTTTCCCCAATTTTCCACCAAAACCCTAAAAATCCCAAATCAAACCTTTTTATCAGTTTACTAGCCTAAAATCAGTGTTCTTTATTGGTCATCTCCGCCCGTTGAAGATCTTTGCCGAGATAGACCAGAGAGAGCTCTCTCCTGCCCCGTAGGGCTAGCTACGAGGCTAAGTGGTTTGATGTTGCCTTGGAGTTTACCTTTTTCAGCCTGAGGTGAAATTTCAAGTGCTAACAAGCCTCATTGTAATGTAGTTCAGAGGCATGTAGCCGCCACATCTCTTCTCAGAGATAAGCTACCATCACCCGAGCTAGTATTATTTCCATTCTGTTTGTAAGCATATTTCAGTATTTGATAGTAATGAAATGAAGTGTTATTTCTACTGCATCCTAGTATTTATGGTTATATCTGTAATTTGTTGCGTTCCTGTTTAAATCTGGATCAGTGGTATCAGATCGGTCTTCTCTTTCTCTGTTTTTCTTTGCATGTACCCAACGAGGTCAGGATATAAGGAGTTAGGGCTTGAACTGGTCGAACCTTTGCATGTCCAGCTTCGCAAATCCCGATGGCCTCCCATGGCAGATGAAAAGAAAGACAAGGGGGCAGGAGATCCTATCAAAATCTTGCTAGAGGAAGCCCTCGAGCGATAAAGGAATGCGATGATGGACAAATTTTCCCAGATCCTTCAGCAACTACCCAGGGGTGACGCATCTACTTCCAGCAGCTACTTTAGAAGCGCCACACCCTTTAAGGTACAAGTTAACTTTGACATTACCATATTTGACGGTCAAATAGATGCAGACGTTGTAGATAAATGGTTAAATCTGTTAGAAGGATATTTTTCCATTCATGATTTTCCCAGCTGGGAAAATCTCGACTTGTGGGAAACCTACTGTGAATAGAAGGATGAAAGTACGAACTCACTATTTTCAGCCGCACACACTTGGAACTCATTTCAGGATGCCATCAAGAAGCAGTACTACCCTGTTAGGAGCTATGAGGATAAATACATAAAGTGGACAATGTTGTGACAGGGAAGGGACCAAGATGTGTCGAAGTTTACCAATGTTTTTCATACCCTTCACATGAAGTTGGGTATCAAGGATTCTGAGAAGCATTTGATTCTCAAGTACCTCGACTGCCTGCACAGGTACATCCAGGACAAGATGGAATTCCTGGACATCTCCTCGCTTGACATGACATATCGATATGTGGTCAAGGTCGAGCGAAAGTTTAAACAAAAGAAGCAAGACTTTGGATCTGCAAATTCAAAGCAAGGGAAAGGTGCCCCCAAACTGTAGAACAAAGGACAATGCCAAGGCAGGGTGGCCCAAGACAAATCGCTAAAGCCACAAGCAACGAACAATTTCACAAAGTCGAAGAAGGACACAGGAAAGTGGTGTGAGTTCCATAAGAGCTCCACTCACAACACAAGTGAGTGTCAGGCTAAGCAGTCACTGGTGGCTGAGCTAAAGGCTTTGGAATTAGATGCATGTTATGAATCTGAATTAGAACCCAACAAGAGGAATGAAAAAGGGAAGCAGATTATTGATGTGAAGCCCAACGCCACCATTGCCACCACGAAGATCCAGAAGGAGGAACCTGAAGATCCAGAGGAGGAGGAGCGCCTCTTCCACTCCCAGATGTGGGTAAAGGGTTCCCTGTTACAGTTCATTGTCGACAATGGGAGCCAAAAGAACCTCATTTCGGCAAAGGTAGTGAAGCGGCTGGGCGTACCGACCACAACACATCCACAACCGTACACCATCGCGTGGCTTCACCAAGGATGAGATCTTCGCATGAGCCAGCAGTGTTGCCTTCCATACAACATCTAGCCCTTCATGGATGAGGTATTATGTGACATTTCTCCCCTTGATGTTTGTGATGTATTATTAGGCCAACCATACTTATGGAAGCGACATGTTGTGTATGAGTCAAGGCCTCGTGTTGTTATTGTTACTTTGGGAAATAAGTTGTACAGGATACCAGAGGTAGAATCGCCTACCGCCATCTCTTTGGTTACTACAAAACAATGCGGTAAGCTCATTTTCAAAACCGATAAATTTTTTCCTGATGATACGCCCTCAGGGAAAGAAGAAGACGGTGGCCACGACCTCCAAATAGGGCCCCTCTGCACGGAAACAACATATTGACAAGTTCATGGATGAGTACGAGGAAATCTTCACCTCCCCCATAGGAGTGCCTTTACACTGTTAGGTCAAGCACTCCATCGATCTAACACTAGGTGCGTCGCTGCCCAATGGACCAATCTATCGGCACTCCATTCTGGAGAACAATGAAATCAAGAGGAAGATTCAGGAGCTGCTGCAGAAAGGTCACATCCGTCCGAGTTCATCACCCTGTGGGAGCCCGATCGTGTTGGTACAGAAGAATAATTGGACTTGGAGACTCTGTATTGACTACTGCGTGTTGAACAAGATCACTGTCTGAAATAGGTACCCGGTCCCATGGATTAATGGCCTTCTGGACCAACTGAGGGGGGAAAAATATTTCAGCAAGGTCGACTTGAAGTCCGACTATCACCAGGTACCAATCGAACTCACTGATGTGTGGAAGACTACCTTCAAAGCCAAGGAGGGCCTTTTTGAATGGTTGGTTATGCCTTTTGGGTTGGCGAATGCTTCTGCAACCTTCATGAGGCTGATGGAAGACATCTTGTGGCCATTCACCAACTCATTTGTAGTGGTATACTTGGATGACATCTTGATCTTCAGCCAGAGTTGGGAAGAGCACCTCCACCACATCCAACGGGTTCTCCAAACATTGCACCAACACAAGCTGTGTGCTAATTTGGAGAAATGCACTTTTGGCATGACCCAGGTTCAGTATCTAGGATACATTATTGATGAATGAGGGGTACATGTAGATCCAACCAAGATCCAAGTCATTCGGGATTGGCCAGCCCCAACCACTCTGACAGAGCTTCGTATCATTCTGGGCCTTGCCAATTTCTACCACAAGTTCGTGTTGGGATTCTCTCATATCACTTGGCCCTTGAGTCAAGTCACCAAGGGAGGAGCAGAAGAAAAATTCTTTTGGTTAGAATCTCAATAGAAGGCATTCATAGAGTTGAAACATCGCCTCTTCTCTACACCAGTGCTCACTTTACCAGACTTGAATTAGCCATTTGAGATCGAGATAGATGCCTTTGACTATGCTTTTGGGGCAGTCCTTACTCAACAAGGGAATCTAGTGGCATATCACAGTGAGACACTTTCAGACATAGTCCGGAAGTATCCCACTTATGACAAAGAGATGTATTCCATTATGCAGGCTTGTCGAAAATGGAAGTATTACATTTTGAGGAAGGAAACGGTCATCCACATCGACCACCAACCCCTGTAGTTCATACTGACACAAGGGAAGTTGTAGAATGATCACCATCAAAAGTGGTCCACATACCTGCAACAGTTCCATTTAAATATCAAGTATAAGAAGGGTAGCTCCAATAATGTTACAGACTGCCTCAGTCGACCACCGATCATGGCGTTAACCACCTTGCTAAACTCTTGTGGGCATGAGACTTCTGATTGGCCACTTCTCTACAAAAGTGACCCAGAGTTTGGCCACACATACCAAATGCTCTTGGAGGGTCAACAAGTTCTAGATTTTCACCGCCAGGATGCCCTACTATGCCACCTATTACACCTTTGTGTTCCTTCAAGCAAGCGGGCCAAGATGATTTGGGAATCACACTACAGGCGGGTTGCTAGGCATTTTGAGCTCGAGAAAATAGTGGAAGTACTGCAGAAGTATTTCTACTAGCCGAATCTTCGACAAGATGTCAGGAAGTACAACAAATCCTACACTACCTGCACCATTGCCAAACCGACCATCAAGAAGCAAGGCCCCTATACTCCGCTGCCTACCCCTAGTCAACCTTGGGAATCCATCTCCATGGATTACATATCGGCCCTTCCTTCTACTAAGCATGGAAACAAATTTGTTTTTGTGGTCATTTATAGATTCTCGAAGATGACCATTATGGCGGATTGCAAGAAAAATATCACAACAGAAGCCACTGCTAGACTCTTCTTTGAACGCATGTGGGTACACTTTGGGATCCCACAGTCTATCATCTCAAATCGGGACAACAAGTTCCTCAGTACATTTTGGTCTAGTCTCTGGTCGATGCTAGACACTAAGCTCACTAAGTCCATAACTTTCCACCCCCAAACTGATGGCCAGATAGAGGTCGTCAACAAGATGATCATACACATTCTGCACATGTACAACTCAAAGCATCCATGCACATTGGGTGAGAGCCTTCCCTATGTCCAAAACAGCTATAATTGGGCTCTCCACAGCTCGACTGGCCACAACTCTTTTCAGGTGGGCTTGGGATTCCAACCACTATGTCCCATTGATGTGGCCATACCATTTGCAGCGACTTAGGCAGATTCGACTCATGTCCAGTCGAAAGCCAATAAGGCAAACAACTTCATTGAGCACATCCAACATATCCGCCAACAGATCCATGAAATTATGGAGAAATAAGATGCCAAGTACAAGCAACGACATGATCAACATCAGATGCCACACAAGTTTTGGGTGGGTGACAAATTCTGGTTGAATTTACAGAAGGAACGCCTTACCGGAGCCTATCGTAAACTCAGAGCACTCTAATATGGTCTTTACACCATTACCAAGGCTGTGGGCGACAATGCATTTGACCTCAGCATTCCCCCATTCCATGGCCTACACCCAATGTTCAATGTGGATCACCTTCGACCATACTTCCCACCATTGTTGGACACGTCATACATTGTAGAACAACTCACACCTACAGAGTTAAATCCAGATTGCATAGAGCAAGCCACAATTGATCGATTCATGGACACGCATATCAATAAAACTTGCCAGCAGAAGATCCAACTGTATTGAGTTGTCAAAGCAGACCAACTCCTTCACCAAGGCAAGTGGCTCACCAGGGACCAAGTTCAGCAGAAGTTTACTCATCTCATTGAGGAACTCAACGCAATGAGGACCATTGCTTCCTAAGGGGGGAGGAATGATCCAGGTGGATATTGGTGGCCACCCGCCAATTCCGCTTGGATGCCCACCATTGTTTCTTTCATTTTTTCAATTTCCTTAATTGTAGCACAGTTTACTACTTTTAGTAGTTTTTCGGGTCCTAAACTTCCGGAGCCGTTTTGAGGCCCTAAACTACGTTTTTTGGCAATTTACTGCCAACGATTTTTTGCCTAAAATCAACTTTCTGGTCGTAGTCCTCGAAGAAATCTTTCCAATGGGTTAGGGTTATCATGCGCGCCAAACAGAGATAATATAACCAAGTCGCAACCTTAGGAAGTTGGCTATCCAACTCACCCCAACAGGGCCCATAAACTCTTGGTGTTACATCTCCTCGGGTTAGGGTTTTGGTTGTTTAGGGTTTGCTCTTATTGTTTAATAATAAAAAGGCCCTCGAGCCTCATTATAACACAGTTCAGAGGCATGTGGCCGCCACATCTCTTCTCAGAGATAAGCTACCATCGCCTGAGCTGGTCTTATTTCCATCCTATTTGTAAGCATATTTCAATATTTGATATTAATGAAATGAAGTGTTATTTCTATTGCATCCTTGTATTTATGGTTATATCTGTTGTGTTCCTGTTTAAATCCGGATCAAAGAGGGTTGTGTTTTCTTTGAGAAAGGTCGATATTCCTTTTGGAGGTCATATTTTCCAGGATAATGTTGTACGAGATTGTTAAGAGGGTCATACGAGTTGCCATAAGGTCTAATAGGATAATTTCATTTAGGATATGAGTATCAAAGAGCTAAAGGAGCTGCATGTGTGAGGTCATACAATTCATATTTTCCAGTGTGAAGCTATGTCAAGTTGCAAAGGGGGATCATGAGCCTTCCAGGGGTTAGATTGACTTATGGAGGTGAAGAAATATCTTGTTGAAGCTTTTTGGGGGTTTGGAAAAGTAATATTGTAATATATGTCAATTACATTATTTGATAAAGATAATAATAAAATCCTCATATTTGAAGAATTGGTTTTCCCTTTATGGTTTTCCCAAAGACATTTTGTCCACAAATTTTGTGTCCAATTTTTTATTTGCTTTCCTTAGCATTTCTGTAATTTATTTTGGTGAATATAAGAATCGTGTTTTTATTTAGTATTCATAGTTTAATAATTTTACTCAAAATTAAATACCTTGGATAATTATTGGTTGATTTCAATAAGCGATATTTTTATTGATTTTTCACATTGTATCAAAGCATATTTGAAGCGTAGACGTTTATCAGAGTAGATCAACACAGGGGTTTGGAAGAGAAAGCCTAGGTTTTAATACCCAAATTGATTTCTTCAGTTTGTTCCATATTTACTTGGAGGAATTTTACTAGTGTTAATTTTTTCAAAAGGAGGCCAGATTTCCAAAACGAGTAGCCAATTTATCTAGTTTGAGTTGTTAAAGTCATAGATCAAATTACTAGAGCAATGTGAATTAGCTGAGGTGGTGCAAGTGGCTTTCGCGAGTTGCTAAATGAAGTGTATCTTGGTTGCATTATTTCCCAGAGGTAGTGCACATTTCCAGAATGTAGTGTGAGTTGTCTAAGGCAGTGTGTGGGGCTAGTTTGAGGCGTTGTGAATTGCTAGATGTGGGCCAAGTTTCTTCTAGTGGGTCAATCAACTTTTAGAAGTTTGATTTGACTTGCAGAGGGAGACCATGAGGTTTTCCAGGTACTTTTTTTAGTTGGTAGAAGACATATTATTTTTTATTTTCTCTCAAGGGCTTCAATAATGGCTTTAGTAGGATTGAGGGATCAATATAGGTTGGATGGAAAATCTAACTTCGGTGTCTAGAAAATATGGTGCCTTCTTATTTTGAAGAGCATGGGTTGAAGGTGTTTGCTACAACACATATTGCTATACCAACATATCCTATTATGTTGCATGAGTACCAGAAAGATGACGCCAAGGCCAAGCGTATTATTCTTGATGGGGTCAAGGACTACATTGTTCCACATTTAACGAAAAAAATACGACCAAGAAGATGTTGGATGCCATCAACAAAATTTTCCAGGATAAAAATATGAATCAGAAAATGGTCGTAAGAGAGAAGCTTAAAAGCACCAGACAAAATAAGAGAGAAAACGTTGTCATTTATCTCACCCACATCATAACAGTCAAAGATGAGCTAGAAACCATTGGAGAGAATGTCGAGGATGAAGAGCTTGTGAGAACAACCTTGAATGTGTTTCAAAAGTAGTGAGAAATTTTCATGCAAGTGGTTAGTGGAAGATTTCATTTTCCTAGTTGGGAATGCTTGTGGAACAACTTCACATAGGAAGAGCTTCGACTGAGCCTTGTGAAAGGCAATAGTAGTACTAGTAGCAGTTCTAAGCAGAAGGGAGATGACAATGAGAATGTTTCTCTTATGAGTAAGGGAAAAGTGAAGAAGGGATCTAGTAAAGGGTCCAACTACAAGGGGGAAACTTAAGAAGGGCATCTCAAATATTAAGTGTTATGGTTGTCCCGGTCTTCGCCATTACCGTAGGAATTGCCCACACAAGAAGGAAGGTAACAAGAAGGGCGAGAAGCAAACAAAGATAGTCACATATGAGATTTCTAGACAGATAGAGGATGAGTTTGCACTCATCACTTGTGATAATAGTCAAGGAGAGTTGTGGCATAGTGAAACGTGCCATTGGGTACTCAAGGTGATAAGTGTTATAGATGTGAGCACAAAGCACGATGGTGTACAACATAGAACACCTTCCTTGCTAAGAGAGAGTGTTGGTTCATGTAACTCAGACAAGTGTTCTAGCCTCGGGTGGTGTCAATGTGGCTAGAAACATAAGAGCATAAAATATCTCCAAACCCAAGTTATCCTTTTGAATGGAAATGTCTTAATTAAATTAATTAATCAGTTTTTAATTATTTTCCTAAGTTTTAAGTTAGGGAAATAGATTAATTAATTAGTAATAATTTAGACATGGTCAATTTTCCTCTAGATACTTCTAGTAAAGTTTCTAAGTGATCTTAGCCATCAGTTAGATCATTTAAGATCTAGATCTTGGCCTTTGATTCTCAATGAGAGATTATAAAGGAAATCGATGGAAAACCTTGGAGATCAATTATCAATGTGATTAGGGTTTGACGCCAACGAGGGTTTCAACAATAGTTGAAGCAGTCAATATTTTTTGGGGTTTTCTTTCATCAATATTCTTCCAATTTCCAAGATCCAGAGGAGGAATTATCTTAATGTTTTTTTTTTCCTGTAGACAGCGAGGTTGAGTTATGGGGCCACGAGGGCCATGTTTTCTCTGAGATAGGTTGAGATTCCTTGTGGAGGCTGTATTTTCTAGGAGGAGGTTGTATGAGATTTCTAGGAGGGACATACAAGTTGCCAGAAGGGTCAAGGGACTAATTTCATTCACGCCGTGAGCATCAGAGAGCCAGGGGAGGCGCACACATGAGGTTGTACAAACCATATTTAGTAGTGTGAGTCTATGTCAGGTTGCACAGGCAGGTTCTGAGGTTTCCAGGGGTTAGATTGACTTGTTGAGGTGAAGAAATATTTTGTAGGAGCTTTGTTGAGGTTTGGCAAGCAATATTGCAATATTTATCAATTGTAGAATTTGCTGAAGATAATAATAAAACCCTAAGATCTGAAGAAATGGTGTTTCCTTCGGGGTTTTTCTAGGGACGGTTTGTCCAAAAATATTGTGTTCATATTGTGATTGGTTTTTCTCAGAGTTTCCCCAGTTCCCCAGTTTATTTTCGTGAATATTACAATTGTGTTTTTATTTAATATTTTAAGTTTAATAATTTTAATCATAATTAAATACCTTGGATAATTATTGATTGATTGCAATAAGCGATATCTTTATCAATTTTTCACACACTCCCTACAAGAGAATAAAAAACGAAGTGCCACTCCTTGTTAATGTACTAAGAGTGACAATGTGCTCAATATCTTTGTCTTAGAGCGTAAAATTGGTGTTATAACAAGGTAACATAAGGGTGTCTCTTAGGTTGATTGTCAAGGTGATAACTGAGGTTTTAACACTATAGTATACCTTTTTTACATGAATCAACCTTTATTATGAAATATGATCATGGGGAGAACCTTCTTGACTTTGTTGGCTATACTTTTAGTCATAATTTCATATGAAGAAGAAGAATGAGAATTTTGGCCTAGTTTCTTTTTATGCCTTGAGCATTACAAGTTAGGACGAAAGCAACTTGCTTGGATGCAGGATGGTTGTGCTCTATCAAAGAAGAAGAAATCAACTAAGATAAGTTGGAGTTAATATGTTGTTTTGAGCTCACTTTCTTCTTTACCACATGCAATTAATCTTTTTTGTTAATAACTACTTGAGTCGAAGGAAGGTTCTTTTTGTAGTGTTTTACACAATGTCCATACTCATGACAATTTTTGCATTTGAATGATTGATGTTCACAATCTAGTTTCTAAAAGTGCTTCCAATTTTTTAAGGCTAGAAGAATTACTTATTATAAGCCCTTCTTTAGGTCTAACTTGATGTAGATTCTAGCACATACAAACATTTTGGCACTTGATTCGTTGATATACTTGCTAAGAGTATTCCCTATGTTTCTTAATGAATCTTCACCTCAATAATGTTGGGGTAGATGACGGAGATGTACCCACGGTGGAACTCCTAAAGGGACATCTAGCTTTAGATAGAAATTTGGTGTCCATTAGTGTAAATTCCATCCTTGGGTTCCAAAGAAATAAGGCCCATTTAGAAAGATTAGATCTTGATCCTTTTTGGCTTCAAACAAAAGCACATAGAATCCTCTACTGTAGAAGAGGTGGGAGAGCTTCCCTTTGATAAGAACCTACCAACTTTTCTAAATCCATATGGTTATCAAACCAGGGGAAGGTTGAATCCTTATAAAATGTTAGATCAGTCCTCTTTCAACTAGGGAAAATTCCATATGTGAAGATGAAGAAGCAAGAAGAGGAACCTATGGTATGCCATTTAGTTTCTTAAAAAAATTTGAAGGCTAATACTTAGCTTGAGATTTCTTAATTCTTTTGACAAATGCATAAAAAGGCTACAACCTTTGCAACTAGAGGGGGAAGACCCCCCTCCAAGGTTTGCATCCATGGACACCGAGGATGCAAGAGAAGGGCTATACATATAGGTGCATGTCAATATGAGAAAGATTTCCATTTTCACTAACCAAAATAATTTTTTAATAATCTTATTTTTTTAATAAATTCAAAATAAAATTAATATACTTAAATAACTTAATGATGATTAGAAATTAGAAAACATTTAAAATTAAATTATTGTAGACAAAATTATAAAAAATTGTATAATGTTACTATTAAATAATTCTCTCTCCCAAATCACACAATCTTTCCCCACTTTTTCATCATATAACATTAATATGAGATTTGAAAACATCCCAACATAATTGACTTTTCAAAATCACACATTCCTTTCCCCCTTTTTCATCATATAAAATTAATATGAAATTTAAAAGCATCCCAACTATGGTAAGAACTTAAAAAAACTTAAGTATAAATATATGTTTTTGTCTTATTTGCTATAGTGTTTGAGATTTGTGGGACTACCTAGTGGGTTAAGAAAGTGTAGGTTAGGGGCATCTAAGGTGTTAAAATCACTAGAATATTGTAATTACTTTTGGTCACACAAATTCTTAATATGGTTGGATTTTTCTTTTAATGTCTCATTCCAACTACCTCCAATTTAGTAATGAAAATCACTAGAAAATCACAATTATTCTTAACATGGTCAGATTTTTCTTTTAATGTCTCATCCCAACTATCTCCCATTTTCAATCTTAACAATTTAAAAAAATAAAATCCTCAAAATCCAATAACAAGATTTGCCAAAAATAAACCAATTAAAGCAAAACATCTAATTATTTATTTTATTTATTAAAATTTATATTTTCTCATAAGAAGATGAGTAATTTCATAAAATCTAAATGAACAATTTCATGGAATTTTAGATATAAAAATTTAAAATACATATGACATCAATTTTGATATAAAAAAAGATATTGTAGATATATAAATATACATTTTCACCATTTTTAAAAGTAGATATAAATTTATTATTATTCAATGGTTAAAAGTAATGATGGTTGACTATTATTTGTGAAAAACATTAACTATGGTGAAAATAATAATTATTAAGTATTATTTGTGATTATAATTAAATTATGTTGTAATATAATTTTTTTAGGTTTTGGTATTTCTATATATTTTTCCATAAATTTTGTACAAAATAGACGACTCCAATTAAAATTATAAAATCTACATAAACATTGATTTATTTATTTAATTAAAAAAATATTTTAAATAATAAAAACTAATCATTTTACTAAAACATTCTTTTAACAATTATATATATATATATATATATATATATATATATTAATAAAAAAACCAAATATAAAAGATTTTGTTGTTAATTATGGATGGATTATCACATTTCTCAAAAAAATCATCTTATATAAAATATCATTAGTACAATCACATTAAAAATACTAATGTGGTTGATATAGAGCCAAAAACTTTATAAATATAACCAAAAAATTATTGGAACACGAAGAATACCTTATTAATGCACACATTTACCTAATTAATCATGTATAAAAAGGTTATGGGTCAACTTTAAATTAAGATTTTTTATTTTTATTTTTATTTTTTTGAAGTGAATGTTATAAATAATAAGGAGGAAATTATCATGGAGGAACTTATTAGTATTGGAAATAATTTCAAATCCCTAGGGAATTGGTGGTGGTGGGGAGCCAAATGACAGGAATATAATTTTTTTAATTTATTAAAAGTAATGGACCATTTTGCTAAATAAAATTGGCTTATATATAAATAAATGTTATAAATAATAATGAGGAACTTATCATGGATGAACTCATTAAAACTGTAATAATCTCAAATCTATAGGAAATTGGTGGGTGGGAGCCACGTTAACTTTATTAAAAGTCAATGTAAACTAACAAACTCTTTAATACACTGCGACTATTAATAATCATTAGACTAAGCATATCCCTTCAGAATCAATCTAGACCCTCAATAATAAAAAAAAAAAATCAACCAATCCTCATCCACCTTTTTGAAATAAAAAACCAAAAAAATTAAAAAAATTAAAAAAAATTATAGTATATAAAATATCATACATATTTTTTTAATTTGTAATAGAACACATTTTTACTTTACCAAATATTTTTACAACTTAAATTATTAATAGAATTTTACATCGAAAAATACAAACTTCTAATTGATGAAAATTAATTTATATAGTTTATTTTTTTCATTTTTGATATTGATATGGATAACAAGTATATATTTGTAGAATTTAGACTTCTGTGATCCATATTAATTATAACAACTTTTTCGGTAAAAATCACATAAAATAAAATCTCATCGACCCGTTTCAAATAACAAGATGTGGAATCAGATCTAGGAAATGGAATAAATAAATGATGAGAGCAACTAACTAACCGTTAGAAATAACAACTAATTTGACTAAAAAAATGAAATAACAAATTAAACCTTTCCAATAGAACTAATTTTTTTTTTTAATTAAAAAATAAATAAAATAATTTCATTTTGTATTAAATAATATTACAGATATAATATCTGTGAGTATATATTTATTAATTTAATCTGATAAAAACATTCAATAAAATACGAGGTCTCACAACAAACTATCACAGTCAACAACATTTTGAAAACTAGCAAAACCTGTTGAGATAAAGACCTTTCCTTCACTAAAGTTGAAACCGTATATAAACCATTGAGCCTGCCATGAAAGTTGAAACCACATAACAGATGCACTTGCCATCATCATCTGATTGTTAATGTTTAATAGACTTGTGAGGCTGCCATCCAGTGGTAAAGCCTATTTTACATTTGTCATCCAGGACCAATGCCAGCAGCCTTAAATGCAGGCCCTTTTCAGAGGTACAAAGCACATAACGTGAACGAAAGGTTCCCGGATCTTTTATATTCTCCCTGTCGACGTTCCCGATTTGAATTCCCCACTTTGGCAGTTAGGCAGAGAAACAACCTCGCCCCTTTCCCTCTCTAGTACTCTCAATTTATCGTATTTTAACTTCACCGAATCCCAAGTACCATTTCGTCTCCATTTAATTAATGGCCTTGTCCTTCACACCCAAGGCATGTTTCATTTTTCTTTGTCTGTTAGTTAGAGTTGGGAACGTGGCAGAGAGTGCATGGTCACGTGTATGGACGTGCTCTCGCATATCATGGGCGACCCCATTCAGATAATCTGCTCACAACCTAAACTCCACATCACTCTACTCAGCTCAGTTGAAAAACCCAAAAACCTGCACAGGGACTTGCACTAAATTCAGCAACTCGTCCTTGGTGTTCAGAAATAAAGCTGGAGTTATGTTCTGGTTTTGAATTCCTAGAGCGTGGCTTCCAAGGAGAAACATTGAATATCTAATTCATTTTTGCGTTTGTTTCACAGAACGTATTGCTGAGAAGAGGATAACGACAATGCGGTTTTAGTATTGATAACTACGATTTTGTTTGGCTTGTAAGCTGGTTTACCATGCTGTGTTGGTCAACCAGCAATGGCGAGGTTCACCATTGGGGAATCGATAAAGTTTTATCTAATGGGGAAGAACTTCCACAAGCTGCTGAAGCGAAAGGACAATGACGCTGGAGAAGGAGGTATGAGAAAATTCCACCACTAGCATAATCGTGCATTTAACGTTGTAGACAAAGCAAACTCCATCGAAGACTACTCACACACTCTAGCATCATTGAGCATTTAACATTCTAGACAAAGTAAACTCCATCGTATACACACAACTGGATTTTGTTAACAAAAATAGTCAGGTCCAGCGGAACACAATGAATTGATGTATGAAACTCTCCTGTTGTTTGTGTGAGAAATGACCCCTGTTGTTTGTGTGAGAAATGACCCCTTCATGGCAGTGATTTGTTATTAGGTGATGTTTTCACAGTCTTGGTCATTAGTGCAAATCAATCCCCTGGACTTGTTTCTTTCAGTGATCACACCCAACACGAGCTTTCTTCTCTGAAGCACCATTGAGTTCCAATATTGATTAGACTCGGGTTTAGATGTGTTTGGGTTAGTGTCAATATTCAAGGCAAGCAATGCACTACTACATGGGCACAGAAGATTTGATGGCTCAACCCCATCCTCACCCCCACCGAATGCACCTAACTTATCTTGGTGCAACTTCAGTCTCAAGAACAATATGATAGAAAATATTTATTCCCAAGTCCTCATGGATTTCCTATGGAGCCAAGTTCACATTAACCCATAGATAGAGTTTTCGCAGAAATTACGGGTGAAGATTTCTTGGAAGCTTATTTATGCCGCCTTGGTGCAATGTCAAGAGGAATTGGATATTTTGGATTAAGTCATTTCTAGGAATTTGGTCAAACATTGGAGGTAGATAAATCTAGAACTTATTTGAGGTAGCAAGGGCAATCGGGTTCTTTCCTTAAGTTAGTTAAGTGGCAATTGCAAAGCATTTCAGTTGCATATGCTTGAAGCCTTGAACAAATGGGAGAAGCACTAGACCACTATTCTCTTGGAATTATTTTATCTCCATCTATATTTTGGCCTTTGGGTTCCAATGCCAAAACTCCATATAGCCCGAGGGCCGAAACTTAATCTGCATCCAAGCAGTAGGTCCAATGCACCTGTTTTTTCTTTTAACCAGAACGAGAATTTTTGGAGAATTGGTAACTTTGAAACATTGGCTACAACTGTTACACCAAATACAACTATTTCATAAATGCTACAAATGGGCCAATTACAACATGTCTCCGGAGACTTGAACCCATAAGGCTGAACCCATACAGCTGGGGAACAGATTGTTCACCAAACCACTCGAGCTAAGATCTTTTAACAGGTCCAATGGACCCGTTAATGTGCAGCGATATTGAAATTATTTGTGTGTTTTTTAGGAGGCAATCACCAACAATTAATGGCTACAAGCTCAGGTTGATGGAACAATTTGACTTGCAGATATTTTGTAACAGGGACTGGGATTATTTTACTGCTTTTGAAAGTCATAACATATCGTTCTTCTCTGTTCAGGGAGGGTGTTGAATGAATTGAGAGCATCTTTATTCAATGATCTTTGCACATCAGATGGGTTGAAACATCAACAGCATCGGTTTTGTGGCCCACGAGTGGCATTGTCTTTCAACTTCCTAGTTGCAGTTGGAATCATCATGATAAACAAATTGGTAGGTATGCCCTTTTTCTTGTAATGTTTTTGAATTTTATTCGCTTTCCTAAGAATGTCTCTATAAATTGTTCAAATAGGTAGTGGAATAATGAGAACTATAATGCAAAGGTTTTAGAGTTTTGCGCTGTTAAAAATTATTACTGGGTTGGTACTTTTCTAAACTTGGGCAATGAAAATCAGTGACGAGCTACATATTTCTGGAAATTTCGGCGATGATGATTCAGTCACTTGCTAAGTATTGTTGGAATACTAGAGAGTGATAATTCAGTTAAATTGCTTGTCAATAACTTACATATTTTAACTGAGGTCTAGTTTTCAGGTTAATTACAAGGTTTAGCATGGACTTGCTACTGTGCGATATAGTGGGAGTGACAGGATTTTAGTAAATTTGGAGAAAATAGGTATCAAATAATCAAGTACAATATCTGGTTTACAAGAGCGGTAAACAGAACAGAAGGAACATCTGACCCAAAGGGGCCACCAACAGCAACTTTGGAGAAATCGAGAAAACCAGGGTGAAGGTACTGAAACAGAGGATGACAGCTCCTCCCACGAGATGGCTGAATGGGTGCCTGCTGAAAGTAGAAGAAACACCAAGGGTTCAAGTAAAGCTATAAGTTATCTAAGGAACCACGTAATTTGTAGATTTCTAGGCTTTGGGTTTTCTTCAAGAGCCCTGAGATGGTGGGTGAGAAATAATTGGGATCTGAAAGGACAAACAGAAATCATGCTTTGTGAGAGAAGTTATGTTACTGAAATGTTCACAAACCTTGAGGACAGAGAAACAATGTTTCAGTGAGGGGCGGTGGCTTTAGAACGAGGTGGGATTATATGTGTAATACTGGACTAGTGTGAAAGAGGCTCTTCTTCTTTTTGTGGTGTTTGAAATGAGGAAGATTTTGAAGGGAAGTTCTGGGCGAGTATGTAAGATTGTCAGTTCAAACAAGGGATTGGGAAATGTCATATATGCAGAATTTGCTTTAATCTGGAGCTGTAACACTCCTTGAAAATTTGTGCCTAGTCTGCTTGACCGTGCTTGAGAACAACAATTAGATTATGAAGGAATATCTTTTAAATGCAGGTTATGTCATGAATGTGGACGTGCAATGAGAGTTTGGATCAAACTGATCACCAAACCACAAGAAAATTTTGCAATATCAGATAAAAAGAGGGACAGCTGAAATGATAAGTAAAGACTCGAAAGGAAATGGGTAAGGAGAACCTCAAGTTTTATCAATGATTCAATAGAGGCAGAAAAATCTGACACCAAGAGAATCTAGAAAGAATGAAAGAAACCAATTATATTAATGCTCACCTATGACCTAAATAGTTCAATGGAACTGAGAATGCAAAGTTCTGTAACAATGACAAAAGGAGTCTAAACGAAACTTCTTTCTAAAGGACCAATAAAACGAGAAGGCTATAACCCTAAACATTTTTAAAGGAAAATAAATCAGACAAGTAGCAATAAATATGAAAAAGGGGAAAGGAGAAGGAAGTCCTTACTTAATCCTCCCCAGTGTTAATAGTATCGTTAATTATCACAAGTAGCAATAGATATGAAAAAGGGGAAACGAGAAGGTAGTCCTTGCTTAATCCTCCCCAATGTTAATAGTATTATTGATTATCACAGGTTTCCCACAAGAATGTCTCTAAGAATATCACAAGGAGAATGATCCATGCTGGTAGTCTCCAGGGCTATCTTTAGAGGCATAAGAGTGTGCTGTGTTGAAACAAAAGCATTTCTCCTAGCATCCAAGGGTGAAGGATCCATAATAAAATTTTGAGTCAAAATCCTAAGGAATAGTGGACATTATGGTAGAAGAATTAGAGGGGAAAACAAGTGGAAATATAAAAGGGAGTTGGGAGAGGAAATATAAGTTGAGAAGATGATATAGGCTAGCATTAATACTGAAATATTGTTAAAGGCACATAAGAGTTAGAGGGAGAGAATTGGGGACAACTAGTGATAAAGATGCCAAAAGAAAAAACAATTAAGTTGAGGTAGGCAATAAATGAAGTAGAAGTAGGAAAACAATTAAAGAGAATCTCAGTAATGAGGCAAGGAAATAGTTGATTTTGGAGCAGTGATACTGGAATTTCTTCTCCCCAGACAATCCTACTCTCAAATTGTGCTCTGAACATGAGCATTGTGGGAGTGCTCTTGGGAACAGTCTCCTACCCAAAACAAAATGCTCCCTGGTTTGTTTTGGGTGATTACTCCTAAGTTAACTCCAATGATGATCAGACTGTACTCTACTTGCGTCTTGTGGGAATTTTCCTGTGCTCTCACTTTGCTTGTCCTCCCATGGCACTCCTGGACTCTCCCATGGAGTCTGAAATTTTATTTCTTGGAACTTTTCATCCTTGACAAACTTGTATTGGTTTAGTCTTTGTTGAAACTTTGCATTTTTGTCCCACAGATACTGCCTTCCAAATACAATTGCATAGAGTTTCAGCGACACAATATCAGCCTCTATCTCATCCACATGTGTAGTTGTGGTTGAGTTTTGAAATTTACTTTTTCTTTTTTCTGATGGCTAATTCTATGCACTTATCTAACCACTTTATTTAGTACATCTTCTCATGTGGTGTCATCTTCGAACAAAGCTGCCTGGCTTGGGTTTATATGCATTCTCTTTTTCTAGGGTGGAGTATTATTACGCTAGTGATCTTCTTTATCTGTATTTGTACTTCGAAGAGTGCTCCATAGAGTTTGGTTTCTAGTTATGAGATCAGTTTTTTAGCTCTGAACACGATTTCTTGTTAATCTCTACTTGCATTTTTGCGTATTATTTAACAATTTGTACTTACCTTTGTTGGCTGTCTCTTTGGGTGTACAAAAAATAAGCAAGGGGATGTACTTTTATTACTTCAATATTTTTGGGACAACAACATGCACAATCTTTGATGTATTGCAACACTTTTCATTCTTTCGAAAGAGGGCATCAAGCCCTAAATCATGACCTGATTTGGTTTTCTTTCTGGATCTATTTTTTTATGGCATGCATCATGTCGAGGTCTAATTGAGGGCAGGAATGAGAGAGATTTTTTTTTGCATGTTTACCTTGAAGAGACCTTCTAAGCTTTTGTTGGTTGAGGCTACAACAGGTTATCTATAATATATATGGTAGCAAATAGGGGAGGTTGTTGGAGCATGTAGGTCAACTTTTGGAGAGGCATGTTCAATTGTAGTGTATGGAGGTGATTCATAGCTTGATGATGGGCCACCCTATTCATATATTGGAGGTGCTAATTATATCAACCCTATTCGACATTGGATAGAGCATGCATGTAGCAGCACACACCAACCTTGGTGTGATTTTGTGTTTACTTACATTTTCAAGAGATCACCTATAGTATCCTAGGGTACTTTTTCCCTTAGGGTTATCAAAAACATATAACCATAGTCACCCAGATGACTGTATTTAATTCCAATCTTAGACAGTAGTGATATTAAGTGCACAATAAACAAAAGAGTACAATTCTCCACCAGTTAGCTCACAATAAACAGTAGATTACAACCCTCCACCAGTTAGGTCACAATTCCACATTCAATTGCATTGATAACTCAGGCACATAATACTAGTTCAATGATACGAAATGAGTAATATGTCCAACACTTCACTCTACAAATTTTGTCTTGTACAATCCTAATAATTTAATAACAGAACTGTAGTAATTATTCTAACACAACCAGCTATATTTAGCTATACTGTTACTTAGCAACTCACAGTTTATCAGTTGTAAATCTTTCAGGATTCTTGGTACTATTTTCGAGACTTGTTATGCTGCCTAAGAGGGTTTGTGACAAACTCTTCCTACCAAAATTCTTCTTGCCGTACAATAATATTCCCAGCCCTTGCTGTGCTGGCATTACTGTCGTCTCAGGGGGAAAGCCACTGCCTAGGAAGGCTGTTTGGATGCTCTGTTATCCAAATCTGAACATGTATGTGTCACAGATGGTTTTTAAGGTCTTGCCTGATCCCAGAAGATCTGGATAAGGTTTCCGCTTCCTTGGGATAGGTTTAATGCTGCACCGCTGCCCTAAAAACAGCCTTAGTAGGAACTCGTAATAATGATAAGCTGCTCAACAAACTTCAGCCCTGCGGCCTCTAGACAACCTCAAACACCTCGTTGTTGTACGTTAGACTAGGTCTCGGCATCCTCCCGCTGCCTTGAGACTTCCTCAGCCTGGAATTGTGGTGACCAGCCCACCAAAATTTCATAGAGAGAGAGAGAGACTTGCTATGTATGGATCTTCCTGGATAGATTTGTTGTGTGTGCATCTTCCTAGATGGATTTAATAACCAGATAAACCATCAGACCTGTTATCGCTCAATTTAGCAAGGTTCCTAGGAGGGGCTCCTAAGGGACTACTACTAGAACAAGTGGTAAGTTAAAACACTTCATCAGGACTGATAGTTTCAACAAAGCTTTAGAGATTAGAACAATTGGACTCGCT
>APFE031334571.1:0-14213 GCA_000404065.3 Pinus taeda | reverse complement strand
GGAAAAGCCCCTTCCTAGAGATGATAAAGGAAATTGCAGATCAAGATGCTGAATATCAGCAATTAAAATTACAAATACAACAGTCTGCTAGAGAAAACAGCCAACAAGAATATGAATTAGATGATGCTGGAAGAATTTATTTCCAGAAACGGTTGTATGTGCCAAATCAAAGCAGAATCAGAAACCTGATTATGGATGAATTTCATGTTAGTCATTACGCAGGTCATCCGGGTTATCAAAAGATGATAACAGCAATCCGGAAAGAGTATTTCTGGCCAGGAATGAAGAAAAACATTGTCGAATACCTGTTGCGATGCCTAGAATGTCAGCAGATTAAAGCAGAACATCAGCACCCAGCAGGATTGTTACAACCACTGCCAGTTCTAGGATGGAAGTGGGAAATCATTTCCATGGATTTCATTACAGGGTTACCCAAGACAAAAAGAAATAATGATTCCATTTTCGTGATAGTGGACAAGCTGAGTAAGGCTGCACATTTCATACCGGTGCAATCCACATATAGAGCTGCACAGATTGCTCATATTTTTATGCAGAATGTATTCAAGTTGCATGGGCTTCCAAAAACCATAATTTCCGATCGTGATGTGAAATTCACATCAGCATTTTGGAAAACATTGTTTGCTGAACTAGGAACTCAACTAAACTTCAGTACAGCATACCATCCACAAACTGATGGGCAAACGGAACGAGTAAACCAGATTGTAGAGGATATGTTAAGGGCTTATGTTATGCAACAACCCACAAGGTGGGAAGATTACTTGGATCTGGTAGAGTTCGCGTATAATAACGGTTACCATACCTCGACGCAGATGAGCCCATTTGAAGTTATGTACGGACGGAAATGTCGTACACCCACCAGTTGGGGAGGACCGGAAGATAAATTGAACTTAGGCCCTGAGATGCTGAAAGAAATGGAGGATATGGTAAAGAGGGTACGTGTCAACTTGAAAGCTGCCCAAGACAGGCAAAAGAATTTTGCTGATCGGAAAAGGAGATTTAAGGAATTTCAGGTTGGGGACCATGTGTATATCCGGATTCAAGCCAAAAGAAGTACCTTACAGTGGAGTGGTTGTGCCAAACTGGCACCACGATATTGTGGACCCTTCCAAATTTTGGCAAGGGTCGGACCGGTAGCGTATCAGCTGGCCCTGCCAAGTCACATCCGGGTTCATAACGTGTTTCATGTTTCTGTTCTAAAGAAGTATGTGTATGACCCTAAGCATGTGATCCGATGGCAAGAGATTCAGGTGGGTGATTGAATGATAAATTCCGCAAGAATTGTACATGAAAGGAAAAAACTAATTCACAAAATTGTGTATTGTAGGTCGAGCCGGAAGGAGAAGTTCTGGTCGAACCGCTGAGCATTCTCGACCGGAGAGAAGTGCAGCTGCGGAAACGAGTTATTACCCAAGTTAAGGTTCAATGGCAACATTTTGGGCCTAACGAGGCCACTTGGGAAGATGAGGAGTTAATGAGAAGAACCTATCCAGACCTGTTCGGGTCTGTGAGACACCGCGAAGGTGTCCAATCTCAGTGGGAGGAGATGTAATGACCAAACATTTTACGTAAATAAATTACTTATTTACCCTGTGGTTGAAGATTAAACAGAAATTAACATTTTCTTAAATTGATGGAAATATTATGTGTTAAAAGGAATTGAGTAATATGAATTGCATACTTATGTGTACATGGTAATTTCATATGAAAAGTTATTTTCTCTTTATGCTTGAGAATAGAAGAAAAACAGTTGCCAGTTTACTAAGGGAAAAACCCTAACTGTTTTCTCTTCCCCATAGAAAAGGGGAAAGAGGAAAAGACCCGGGTTGTTGATGGAACAAACGGGGAAAAGAAAAGTTACTGAGCAAAAGAGAGGAGTGCTACGTCTGGTGAGGACCAGATAGCACAGGCACATTTGTGCTCCCTATTGCTGAGGCTGTGGCCAACAAAGGATTGCTTGGGGGAGAGACGCAGTACAGATAGCTGGTCTCGTGGCTGGGAGGATATCAAGCATTAAACCATTTTCTACAGGTGGTAGGGGTGCAGACGACAGTAACAGGAGATCCAGGTAAGTATCTTCAACTTATATGACTCGGAAGATTGATTGTTATTGATAGTACTGATATCTCGTTATAGTTACTGTAACATTATTTATAAAATGACTCAGAACCTGGTGTTAATGAAAATACTACCGTTACTGTATAACTTATTCGGTTTCTATATAAAGATATATGATAAAAAGAAAAGAGAACTGGTATTGAAATCTACTTATTATCTGCACAAGTATTCTATTCTACATACTATTAGGAATCATAAAAGGAAGAAAACAGATAATTAAAGACTGCACCGCTTATCGCAGGTAAAACCCTCTAAGTTGGTAACGGTACAGACCCGCTCAGAAATCATATGGGTATTTTGCAATGCAAGAACTATAACATAATATGATCATAGCAAACAATACCGAGACCATGCCCGGTTGCAACCATTGTGGGTGGAGAGGCAGTGGCATGTACAGGTGGACACCATCTGGTAGCGTGAAGCTACAGCAAGAGGCGGCGGCATGTACAGGTGGATACCACCTGGTAGTGTGAAGCTACAGCACGGCGCCCAAATATATAAACAAGAAATCAATATTTTAGTTAACCACGCAGTGGGTTTTCCATTAAACAATAACAGACAAATAATCAAAGAAAATCGGTAGACCATATGACCACGCATCATCATTGACGGAGAGGGATAATGATGGTTCGCGTGTGAGCGACATCATACTTAGCCGAAACCGGCTTTTCCCTGAGCTATAGAACTGATACATAGAGAAAACATGCTAAGAATCTGGTTACCCGTGTAAGAAATTAACCATTATAATGAGCACCATTCGACACTATTATATGCATGATTATAACATTATACCATGTAATCACAAGAAGGACGACAGTCGTGACAGGAAAGGACTGTCTGCAAACATAGAACCCTTACAATTAAACCAGCATTATAGATATGCCATCATTACCACACGGTGATGCGTAAGTGAACAACCCATGTTCCATTAATCATTAAAAAAAAAAACATATATGGTTGAATAATATGTTCAGGAAACTCAAGAATGATTGAAACTGATAAAACTGGGGATAAACCCTTAAATCCAAAATACATTAAGCTGCGGTCACAATGTGACCGAGTCTATCATATACAAGTCAAACGGAAGCTGAATAAACATACAGGAAATGGATGCCGCTCAGGATTTGAGCTCGGCTCATGAGATTTAACCCTTAAAACATCTATAACCCTAAGGGTATCTAACCACTCGGCATCCTGTAACTGGACATCAGATTCCAGGTGAAAAAACTTGGAGCAAAAGGAGAACCCTGCCGTAAGAGATTTAACTCGCCTTCAACAATAGATCTGGCAATCATCCCTGGCAGGAAAAATAGTATAAGGTCGATTTCATGAGCAGCAACTAAGAAAGCATACAGCGGAAAGAGGCTTACCTGTTAGGTTTGAATGGCGGAAAACGCTGCACCTGCTTCATTCCCGCGAGCTTCACGGATCTTACATGGTCCTGCCAACATCGATTACCAGATTAATAAAACTATAAGTTACAGTGGAAAAGAAATTGTCATGAAATCAAAGTAATAGTTTACCTGCCTGTCGATGAGCATTCTGGAGGAAGATACCAGCGAGCTCTCCACCATCGTCAGATCGTGTGACTGTGGCACACGCATGAACAGAGAAACGAACCAGAAAGGCCTATGACAGACACCGGAGGAAGGAGTCGCTCTCTGGAGCCAGAACACTGAACAAATGACCCGAAACCTCAGGCTTGAAACCCTAAATACTATGCCGCCAAAACAACCAACCTCTCCACTGTCCGATCGGAAGATCTCATCGAGGCCGTCCATCGCAGTGTCAATCCTGAGGAAGTGGCTGCCGCGTTGTGACATTAAATGTCTCAGCTACCAGAGGAAAATATCTGTGTAGTAAGTGGATTACGTGGACCGAGGGCCAGATGTCACGCTTTTACACATTGCAAATTGAATAATCAAGGACGAGCAATGGGTCCGTTAACTATATACACACGGTTCGGACAGCACTTTAGATAAATCAACTAATATATATCAGTCGTGTTACCGTGGTAAAGTATGCTACCATGATCATGTACCGGTAGAGTCACGCATGTAATAAAAAAAAAAATTATATATGTAACTTTAAGTTTAGAAGGTTATGACATGAAATTAGTGTATACTTAAAATCAAGCAACTTTAGTCGGCGAAGTGAATACTATTTCAAATACTTTTATCACCAAAGAATTTGCAAATGTCAGCCCTAGCTTCTCTTCTGTGTCACCTCCTCCTTTTCCTCATTTCCGTGTTTAGTTAAAATATTGATATATTTTAAACATTGTGATAATTAGATTGCATTGAATTTCGTTCCTGCATTTCATATATTGCATGTATGGGTTGTTAACAAGTTAGCTTAAGGCTTGTTTTAGAACTTAGTAGAATGCGCATATGTAATTCCTATTACGCGCTCATATGAGTTTGATGTGCAATAAAATAAGTTATTTTAATTTTAATTTTAAATAAAATGTTTCAATATTTATATATAAATATTGAATTTATACAAAACATTAGGATAATATTAATATATTTCTAATATTTTTGAAATGTTTCTTATTCAATTAAATATATGCATTTTATTCTTAAAAAAAAATTTAATCATTAAAAGTAATTTATTTTATTATTTATATTTTTCCATGAGAAATTATTTAGTTAATAGAAATTTAATATAAAAAAAAAGATAAAAAATGTGTCAAAACAACTCAAGTAGTTGGTAAATTAAAAGTTATGAAATTCATCTTTTTTGGGAAATTCAATTAAATTATTAAAATTTAAACACTTCAAAAATTATATTTATTATTTATTGCATTAAAAATTTTACAAAATAATTTATTTATATATTTAAAAATAATTCAATAAATAATTATATAATTTTACAAAACTTAATACAACTAATTTTTTAATAAATAAAAATAAAACAAAATATTTTTAACTGATATTCAATAAATAAAAACCCAATAAGTAAAATTTAGTTTTTAGTATAAATTTTTTTTAATTTTTATATATAATAAATTTTTAAAATATTTAAACTAAGATATTAATTAAATTATTGGATGAAAACATATCTAAATTTAAGTTTACTTGTGATGACTCCTATTTAATTTTGCAGTTACTTTGGAAATTTCATGATTGAGACATGTCATGACCATGCCAACATCAAGTATTTACAATTAATGATTTTTAGTAAATGTTGCATAGGCTTTGGAAATTTTATGAGTGAGATTGAGTGGCTACAATTAATGATATTTTACTAAATGTTGTGTAGGTTTTTCCAATCTTATGAGTGAGACTTGTCATTACCATGAGAATATTAACTGATTATAATTAATGATATTATAATAAAGGTTAAAGGTTGTGTTGTAAATAGTAAGTAATAGGTAATGTTTTAGTCTTTTTGTCCTAAGTTTTGGAAGGTTTTCTAGTGTACTTTATAGTTTAAATTTTTTATAACATGGTACAAACTTCTTGGAGGAATCACAAATTCTAATTGTAAATTGTAATGACCCTTAGGAGATATAAATATTTTATTTACTTTTTAGTGCAAAGACTGGGTAGACTCTGAGTGGAAGGCCTCATGATGAATTTATATGTTTAAGGTTCATTTAAAATTTATTAAGTGAGTTGGTTATGACAACCAAGGAAATTGCGGAAGAATCACTAAGTGAATGTTCATTTACGAGACAATTAGAAGATAGTTGCTCATGTATCACTCTCCTACCACATTCACCCATGTAACCATGCCCACCAAGGGTAAACATCACATGAGAGGCTACTACGATCCGATTCAACCTCCTATGTGACCTTAAGGAAGTGGAATCGACATAGACATCACACACAATCATTCAACATCATCAAAAGAACCCTCGGGAGACAAGTGAGCTAGTCAGACACTCTGTCCCTAGGTCCCACTGTTGTTCTAGATCTCTTTGGAAATAGTCACTCTCATGCTATAGGCAAGGGAGAGGCTAGATCTCTCTGGAAATAGTCACTCTCATGCTATATTCTTCTAGCGACCCTGAGATTTAAGCCACCTTTTCGGGCTGAGAGCCGAGGCCACTACCGAGAATGGAGTGGTAGCTTAAAATCATTAAAAATATAGGGAAGCAATGATGCAAAACAAATGAGTCGAGCATGACATTTATCACACCCCTACTAGCCATGTGAGACATTTTGATGTACAACTACTCTAGAAATTGATATCACACTAGGGAGAATTGGACATAATTTCCATTCTCAATGGTTGGGAGGAGTGGTATTCTCCTTTGTGAATTTCATTGAGAGCCCCAACTAAAACACATAAAAATTTCAACCTCTTGTTTTAAGAGTATTAGTTGTAGAAGTATTATTCTACTTTGAAATGTTGCTATGGACGATAAAATTCACTCTTTATAGAGGATTGTAAGGAAATAGTTTAACAATTGCATAAAAGAACTTATATGTGACCAAATGTCTATGAGAAATAAATTGGGATATGAAGGAATGTGTGAACAAAATTGTTATGATTCATTATTAAAGGTTGATGTGAAATGTTAGTGAGAGCAATACAAACAACAAATATTTTGAACGGGTTAATATTATGTAATAGATGGAAGTCAAAATATGAAACATACTATATCTGTATATTTGTAGTTTGTAGTTGGGTGATAACTAGGTCCACATGTTGAAATAAGCCTCACTTATCCATTGGAAAAGACAAATAATATTAATAGAAGGAATTATTTATTTAGTTGATAAGGAAATGAGAAAACATTGATGGATAAGTCATAGTGGACTAGATTGGTCCTTGGCCAACCGAATGGGATAAGTAGCGAGGGGTATTTATGGGTCTTGTAGTTAAAACCTACACGAATAAGACAGACCTTAGAAGGCCCATCCTAAAACATTTATAAGTATCGCATTGCAGAATAATTTTCAGAAGGGCAGACCTTAGGTTTGCATTTAAGTATATAAGAAAAATTATATTTGAACTTGATTTATCAACAATACATTGTCCATGAATGTAAGTATACAACCTAATATTGTAAAATTAAATATATCCATGTTACCACACCATCTACCTAGGAATACCGAAAAACAACAAGAATTACATAAGGTTATTTTTTTAAATGAAAATACATTCCCAAATTTTGTGTATCCCACCAAGTAAAAATACAACTAGTTACAGTGAAATCCAACAATGTTGTATGAATGAAATAATTACATATAACCAAGTATAACAATCGATAATTTTCTAACAACAATGCTATGTTATTATACCATGAATGGTTACAATGAAGTCAATGAACCAAAACCAAGAAATTAATTTCTTATAAGAATCCTCATGCAAATTTTCCAGTTTTGCACTTAATGAAATCACTTCTTAAAATTAAAACAAAATTTATTGAAGAATAAAAACAAGGTTTGTAACCTCTATAGATACATTGTCATGTACATTTATTCCTCACAAAATCATAATGGGAAGTTCGAGGTGGATGACCACAGTGGGATCACCCATTAAGGAAGAAAAAATTTACAATTACCTATGAAACTTTCAAAACTGAAGGGTAACTTAAATACCAACACATATTGAGACAAGGAAATGTCTCTCTCTCGCTAACTTTGTGTAATTTGGCAGAAGAGATGCCCAAATATTTTATATTTGGCATGTGAGGCAAGCAATTTTCTCACTAAGTTCATCAAAATGATCCTCTAGCACAACCTTGTGAGTGGTAAGCCTTTCATAACTCACTTTCTTTATTTCTCTCTATTTATTTCATTTCCTAGGTGCTAAAATTCAATAGCTTAGCCTTTCCGTGATGGCAACTTTTTCATTCACTTTTTCATGTAAATCTCCTCGCACCTTTTTTGTTCATTTTTTGTATCTATGCATGTCTTTTCGTGTGCTATATTGTAAATGGCGAAATAAACATTTCTTCTGAGGATGCACATAATTATAATTTAGCACTAAGAACCATGGTGGTGATTCATTTTTAAGATCCTCATTACGGAGAGTGTTAGCTCAAGACTAGTTTTTTTCAGAGGGTTTATCTTGATTATGTTTTTTTGTTTTGAAGGATTAACTACTTATTCCTCTCATGTGCTCAAATTGACATTCGGAGACAAAATTAGATCCTTATCATGTCCATTGAGTTTTTTCAACTTATTTTTCTCAATTAGTTGGAGTGAAAAAAATATACAAACATTTTTACCAATGAAAATTAGATATTTGCAGTAATTTATATTCTTCTACTATAGGTATATCTCAAATCTTTTGATAATATGATGAATTAAACAATGTCTTTCAGGAGAAATCACATGAGAGAATTTGTGCACGATGCGTTTTGAAACAACAAATGTTTAATTCATTATGGATCATAGAAGCTTGAATACAGAAATATGCTTGATGTATAAATAAAAGCTAAGGATCATTGAATAGTTATATATCATAACAACATTTATATGAGATAAAAAATATGCATAACAATATTTGTATCACCCTTTCTTTTACTAAAATGAATAAAGACTCTACAACACTAGGTGCCTATTGTAGCTACTTTTCTATTCTAAATGAATATAACATATGGTTTTACTACACACTAACTCCTCTTAGGAATCCATATTCTCTTCATGGAAGAGACACATTTGTTTTCTAACATGTTATACATATACTACTAGAATCCAACAAGTGCTAACTCGTATCCATATCCAAAGGTATTTTTCTAAGAGGATTCACTCTATCAACATCATGACTCCCCATTGAAACTGAAGCTAACACCAATCATGAAGAAGTGCTTGTGGAATAATGGAAAATGATGCAGGAGCATCCAGCTCGCCATAACCGGGCAAATTCTCAACCAGGTTTGAAGGTGATTGATCAACTGGATTATTTTATCTTTTTGTATTCATGAGATAGTTTTTTTTTAACTCGTTTTTTTTTTACAGAGTTGGTGAATTCAGTCGCAATTAGTTAAATGGCTAGAATTACTGTAGTTCGAACAATAGCTAGGGAATAGTTCATTAAATTAGGAGAGAAATGACAAACTGCTCATACAAATCTTGTAATGTCAAAAAAATATGGTTATCAACGATAACAAGATATTTTTGTAACTAAATCCTATGGCAGTTTGATTAACTGCAAAATCAACTGAAATGGAAGGGCATAAAAGCCAAAATGTAACACAGGGAAAGGGTTCAACAATTTTAGAAGGAGAGAAATAAAATGAACAACATACAAATATATATCGTTCATACTATTTTCCATCCTCAAACATTTTCATTGTTCATTCTAATATTAATTTTTATTACAGTTTGATAAAGTAAAAAATCAAGAATGCTTGTGTAACAGACTGTTCTACATCTTGAATATGAGCACACAATTTATCTCCAACATTGGATGAATTTCCGCACACAGTCAAGCAAAGAACTGAGAGGCATAAACAACTGAAGTACAGGACAAAATAGTTGCACACAGAAAACGACCACGGCCAAATAATTGCACACAAAAGGTGACCACAGAACAGAGGTAATTCTATTACGCACTTTTTTTGAATTCCACTGAAAAATCAAAATTGATTGCCAAGCATTTCTATTAATCATTATCAAATACAACATATATGTATACGAAGGGTTCCATTCCCGTAAGAAAAACAATATTAAGTGTGTAACCAAAGTAGCTTTACAACCAAAACCCTGGACGAGGGTTCAACCACAACCAACGACAACCTTTTCCATTTAACAACCATTGTGCAAATTGAAAGTGGAAGAAGCAGCAAAGACAAGCTACAGACAATGACAAACTACGGACAACCTACAGTAACCATGGCCATTAACCATTCGGAATAATAGACCGAAAAGCTTGAGGAGTCAGGCCTACCGAGAACCGATTCATTGTGACAAAAGGGACTGGAGAACCCGCGTGCTCAGGCCGCAACCAACGACCTGTAACCAACAAATATGAAGTTAAGCTATAGGTGTGTTAAGGGAGAAACCATTCAATTAAGCAAGCCATTGCAAGCTAAGAAAATCATCATAATTAGCTGAGCAAGCCAAGTGGGTAAGTAACAGTAACAGAAGTCGGACAGATCGAAGCAGGGACGGAAGACAATACCTGTTCGAGCCAACGAGAAATCGCCAAAGTAACCCTGTGCTCAGAACAAATACCAACGTTCACGAAATGAAAACCCAGAGTAACGGAAAGCGTGAGTTTTGAAACCAAATTTGAGCCGAGGAACAACAAGAGTTCGAAGAGTAAGTCCTAAGAGCAACACATACACAGGTCCACAATAAAACGAGAAATAAAATGAAAGGCAACCCTGACCGAACCATATACGCACGTCTACATACAAAAAACAAGAATACGAAGGGCACATCCGACGGGAAACCATTTACAAAGCGCATGCAGTCATAAAACCAACAGCCAGGAGCTTACCAAATTCGAATCAACACCACCGAGCTGAGCGACAACAGCTTTCAAGCAACACTTTCCATATAAGTTCACAGCCAAGTCGAGCAGAGGAGGGTTTGTGAACAGTTATCAACTGAAGACAACCAGTATTCACCATTGCAAATGAAACAGTATTCCAGAGAGAAAACCCAGAAAACCCTCGCAGACATTCCTAGTGAATAGAACAATCCAAAATAACCAAAAGAGTCAGTTTTTTGACACAAAGAGTGAGTCAGAAACAGGATCGAGGCATTAGGACGAACCATAAATGCCCCATTAAACTCACAACTACCACCCACTGTGAAGAAATCTCCACAGACGATCTCCACGCGAGGACATAGCAGATATTTGTGGACACGTCATTACATACGAACGTGTGGAACTATGGGCCCTTTGGGCTGGGTTGCACCAGAGTGGTATCAGAGCATAGTTAAGTAGATTGAGAAAATGGACGTAGGGCGACGAGGACGAGGCCGAGGTGCTCGTAGAATGGTAGATGAAGTGTTAGGAGAGGAACTCAGAGTTCTTACTCCTCGTTTGGAAGAAGTAGAGGCAGGTACGCGAAGAGATCTAGAAATGGGCGATGTAAGTGAAGAGGAAGTAGAAGTGGCAGCAGATGGACTTGAAGGTGAATCCGCAGAGGTGAAATTGCTGAAGTCTATTTTACTATCAAACAGTAGACCTAAACTAGAACTCCCGATGTACGACGGCAATTTGTCTATCGATGTTGTGTTGGATTGGATTAGCGAGATGGACAAGTATTTTGAGTGCGAGCAAGTTAGCGAAGACCGTAGAGTCAAATTCGTAGCGACGAAGATGAAAGGACATGCAGCCCTGTGGTGGGATAATGTCCAAAATGAGAGGAAGAGGTTGAATAAAGCGGCGATTAAAACTTGGTCAAGAATGGTGGCCAAGTTGAAGGGCATATTTCTGCCAAGGGACTATCAAATTGCATTACATAGACAGGTACAGAATTTAAGGCAGAGACGATTAACTATAAAGGAGTACAGGAGGAGTTATACCGAGTGAATTTGCGAGCCGGATATACAGAAAATACTGCAGAAAGGACAGCCAGGTATGTTGATGGGCTGAGAATGGAAATTCTAGATGAAATAAATATTTTATCTCCAAATAATACCGAAGAGGCATACCAGAGCGCAGCAAAAGCGGAGGAGAAAATTACTAGAAGGTAGAATGCCCGGATAGGATGAGGATCCAGCAGAGGGAAAGGCCAGTCCTATGGCAGGGGTCGGACTGTTAAGAGCAGTGAGGAAGCCACCAGTTCGAAAACTTCAGGAACAACAGAAAAAGGAGACAGTATGAGAGGTGGCAGATTGTCCCAGCGCGGCAGAGGAAATGAAGAGGGGTTGGTTATCAATGTTATAGATGCCACAAGTGGGGGCATCGCTCATTTGAGTGTCAAGAAGCAGATTCAGCTGGACAACGGGGTGCATATATGGTGCAACCGGAGGAAACAACAGCACTCCCTCAAGAGGCAGAGAATGCCCTAGAGACGGGAGAAGCTTTGGTGCTGCGTAAGGTGCTGTTGAAACCAGTCGACGAGAGTACCGAACAGATGCAACGGAAAGCTCTGTTCAGGACGATTTGCAAATCACAGGGTAAGTGTTGCAGAATGATAATTGATAGTGGAAGTACTGACAATTTAGTATCCACAGAAATGGTGGAAAAGCTGGGGTTGAAACGCCTAAAGCATCCCAGCCAATATAAAGTTTCATGGTTACAAAAGGGCCACCAATTACTGGTGGACGAGCAAAGTGAGGTTGAGTTTCAGATAGGCAGATATAAGGATAAGATTATCTGCGACATCATGCCAATGGATGTATGTCACATATTGTTGGGAAGGCCTTGGCAATATGATAGGAAGGTAACACATGATGGAGTGATGAATTGTTATAAATTCGAGAAAGATGGGGTCAGGCATACTCTTGTGCCTATCAAGGAAGAGAAAGGAGCAGCTGAAACAAGTGAAACCAAAGCATTGTTAGTGAGTGGAAAGCAGTTTTTAAAATAGGTAGAGAGCAGCGAAATAGGTTATGCGGTAGTCAAGAAAACAAAGACAGTTCTATTACACACTGAGATATCAGATTTTCCCATAGAGATACAACGAATGTTGGAAGAGTTTACAGACATAGTGGTGGATGACTTGCGAGATAAGATGCCCCCCAGGTGGAGTATTAGTCACCACATTGATTTTATACCTGGAGCCAGCTTGCCAAATAAAGCAGCCTACTGAATGAGCCCCAAGGATAATGAGGAAATCAGGAAACAGGTGCAAGAACTGTTAGACAAAGGTTTAATAAAGGAAATATTGAGCCCATGTGCTATGCCAACAATCCTCGCTCCCAAGAAGGGAGGAGAATGGCGGATGTGCACCGACTCAAGAGCGATCAATAAAATCACCATCCGGTACAGATTTTTGTTACCGCGAATGGATGATATGATGGACTGTTTAAGTGGGGTGGCTTATTTCTCCAAAATAGATTTGAAAAGTAGGTATCATCAAATTCGGATATGGGAGGGGGACGAGTGGAAGACGGCCTTTAAAACAAATGAGGGGCTGTATGAGTGGCTGGTCATGCCATTTGGGTTGAGTAATGTGCCCAGCACATTCACGAGGCTAATGAATGAGATGTTGAAGGAATATATTGGGAAATTTGTGATAGTTTATTTAGATGACATCCTTATTTTCAGCAGGATGAAAGAAGACACTTTCGACATGTACGCAAAGTGTTGGAGAAACTACAGCAGAACAAACTACTGATAAACTTGAAGAAATGTACTTTTCTGCAGAGGGAATTAATTTATTTGGGATTTGTGATAGCAGAAAACGAACTGAAGATGGACCCGGAGAAGGTAGCGGCAATAGTAAATTGGCCATCTTCGAAAAATTTATTTGAGGTACGTAGTTTCCACGGATTGACAAGTTTCTATAGGAAGTTTATTAAGAACTTCAGCGGGATTTGTGCACCCATGCTGGAAACCATCAAAAAGGCCAGCCAGCCTTTTCGGTGGATGGAAGCAGCGGAGAAAAGTTTTCAGTTATTGAAGAGGAAGATTACTGAGAGGCTGATCCTAAGGCTACCAAATTTTTAGAAATTGTTTCAAGTACGTTGTGACGCTAGCGAGATAGGAATCGAGGCTGTATTCATTCAGGAGGATAGACCTGTGGCATTTTTTAGCGAAAAGCTGAGTGAGAGTAGACAGAAATACTCCTCATATGACAAAGAGTTTTATGCAGTTGTACAGGCCTTAAGACACTGGAGGCATTATTTACTGGGGAATGAATTTGTACTGTTTTCAGATAATTCTGCACTACAATATGTAATGCAGCAACACAAACTCAACCACAAACATGCCAAATGGGTGGAGTATTTACAAAGTTTTAATTTCGTGCTGAAGCACATTAGTGGGCAAGCAAACAAGGTGGCCGATGCATTAAGTAGAAAGGCTCTACTTTTGCAGGAGAGTGTTGTACAAGTGTTCGGTTTTGAGCATTTATGGGACCTTTACCAGATGGATACAGATTTCAGAGAAGCCTATGAGGTGTGCCAGAACCCTTTGATAAGGGGCAACAGTCCTTGGTTGGACTATAATATACAAGAAAAGTTGTTGTTTAAAGGAGGACAACTGTGCAT
>APFE031334566.1:0-16658 GCA_000404065.3 Pinus taeda | reverse complement strand
AAAGATGTAAAGTTTCATTATAATATATTAATTTGTTTTTGAGAAGGTGGGTACAAATTTTAAATTTATGATCTTTTTGGGTTTGTCATTACAAATTCAGGTTATATATTTTTTTTCAATATTACCATTTTGAAATAATGAAGTTGTTAGTTTTAATATATAGATAGTGTCATCACTTTTAATGGCAGTAGTCTATAACGCGACTTTTTGAAAGTCTTTCCGGCGGATTTTTCCGGTCAAAATCCGGCAGCAATTCATTGGAATCCCAAGTTTGATAGCTAGTCTCTGCACAATCAATGGCTCCCAAGGGTTTTCCAGGGCGCTGAATGCAAATATGCAGTTAAAAAACCATTTTAACTGCTAAAAATCAAGATTTAACCTCATTTCTTCCGCCGGATTCCGTCACCGGAATCTCCAAAAAGTCGCATTATAGACAACTCCCTTTTAATGAATAGATAGTTTCAACACACTTAAATACTTTGTGTGTGGAATATGAGATTGTTAATATTTAATTTAATATTTATGAGTAGAAGAAATGATTATTCTCATTAAAATTTGAGGATATAATTTCAAGCGAGTTTATGATTTTGTATTGTTTAAAATATAATTTTGAATGTATAAATAGATTTGGGTTCTAAAAAAATTATAAGACACTAGAATTTTACAAATTAAACAATTTAAACTCAAATCAAATTAAATGTGTAACAAATTTTAATTAAAATGAACTAAAAATAAAAAAACAAACAAACCATTTTATCTATTAATAAAAACATCTAAAATAATTATTATAACTAAATAGCCTATTTTCTAAGGAATTAACAAAAATCCACTTATCTATTTTATTTGAAAAATTAAATAACCTCAAATAAACCAAAGAGAGGAAACAGTAGCAGCGGAACCGAAAACGAATACGAGACCGACTCAGCATGCCTCGGGGATATGGTTGCACGATTTATGGAGGAATTAGGCGCGAGCACAGAAGCAAAGGACCTACCTCCCCTCACTCAAACCATGGATACCAACATCACGGAGGATTGCCAAAATTTTGTTCAACAACGATAGTTTGAGATACTTCAAGGATATTATACATCAAACCTTGAAATTTTCCTCTTCAATCTAACTTTTGTATTGCTATGATGGATATGATGCAGCAATCTGCAAATCGCACCCCAACGATAATAGTAGAAGCTTTCCTTCTGGTTAGTGGGTTTCTTTGGCTACCAAATTTTTTAATTTTCAAATATATGCTTTCATGAATTCTTATTGATTAAAGAGATGGGAATTCTTGTGCAGGTAACTATGAATACTTGGATATGATATTGAAGAGCACAAAATCAGGCAGAAGTGTTCGTTTGTTTGTGGACTTGGATTTTAGAACGCAGTTTGAGATAGCGAGACCCGCCAGGGAATACAGCGCCCTCCTTGAGTTGCTTCCCAACATATATGTTGGGAGGGGTGATAAATTACAATCCATTGTAAAGATAATGTGCGAAGGTGTGAAGACTTCGTTGAAGAAGACTGGGATGCACGTCGCCCCATGGAGAAAATACAAATACAAGCACTCCATGTGGTTGGGCTCCTACAAGAGAACTGCAACCTGCAGCTGTGAGGATGATCATGTACATGATACCTAGAAGAGCAACATGGCCATCACTGACTCCTGTTTTGTTGCAGATTTGATGGGTATAGGGTTCAAAGGAATTAGCACCACACATGTTTGGAATCCTATTCATGCTGCAGGTAATGTTGAAGTTACAGAGGAATACTTAAATTGGGGTTCTCCCACAACAGTCCTATCATGTAAGCCATTTGCAGGAAAGTTGATTAGATCCACACTCTCTTGCACATCCACCATGTAATCCATGTGCAGGAAATTATTTTTGTTTTGGAAATCATGTAATCTATGCATCGAGAGAAATTATTTTTGTTCATTGTGGATGGTGTGTGATTGCATTTTTTTTTATCTATTTTTTGTATTTTAATCTATTTCATGCATAAGAAAAAAAATCATGTAATCCATGTGCAGGAAAGTTTACTGTAGCATATGAATGAGATGCATAGATCCTTTGGCAATATTTTGCTACATTTTCCAATGGATTTGAGTCCTAAATGTTTGCTCAAACGGTAAAGTTATAGCTATATTATATATATAAAAATTCTGCCAAAGAAAAGTAGGTTGGCTCCTAGGATATCCACTCTTGTTAATATATTAAACCCTACAAGCAAGCAAGGAGAGCTATGTTTTTCCTCTCCTTGAAAGTACAAAAATAAACATATGCGTGACTCAGACCTAACTTTATTCGTTGTTCGTCCTAATTTGACAATTAAATGTTGAGGACCAGAAGTCTAACTAATTCTGTTTCCTCATCTTCTATTCGGTATTTTCCCTAAGGAAGGCAACTAATCCCTGATCTTTTAATCGTTATCATTCATAAGTCAACTCTTGAGGACAACCTAGGGAAAATTTCCAGGGACTGTAGTGTCTTTAATGACGATCCCGATCCCTGGCATATTTTCAACATTGTTAGGCTAGATTTATTAATGCAGCTTTACGTACTGGGCCTTTGAAAATAATCAGAAAAATGACGGTGTTAAAAACTCAGTCAATATATCAGATGTTTAAATAATCCAGTAGATTCATAACTGTAATTGCTTGTTAATTTAAATCTTAGATCTGGACAAATAATTTGTAAGAAAATCACATAACCAAAATAAACAATAGATTTATTTGGAAAATTATTTGGAAAAACCACCTTAACTTTTTTGTTAAATAAAAATTTACAATGATTTACAATTCTGTCAACTCCAATCTTCTGGCTTTGTCAAACATACATATAATTTTTAATCAGTATTATATATAAATAATTAATAATTTAGTCAAATATTATTAACATAATAGCATGTGCTATGAACCAGTCTCCAACAAGATCAAAACCATCACTATAAACTCTTCCAAAATTTTCAAGAATTTATAATACTTCATTAGCTGATCTAAATAGTTTCTGGTGTGTTGTTCCTCCTTTCAAGCGTGCATGTTCATGTTTAGATGGTCGTCTTCAGGCATGGTTGTCTTCAGGCAAGCGTGCATGTTCATCTTTATATGGTTGTCTTCGGGCATGGTCATCTTTAGGCGAGTGTGAGATCACAATCAGGAAGGCATCCATGGGGAAGAAGTGCTTCTTTTATTCTTGTTACATGTAATGTTAGCAACGATTTGGTACTTTCTTATTTTTGTTTTTTCCTTCTGGCCTCCTAATTTGGCATTGACCATGGTTTTTTAATGTCTCTATAGACATGGTCTTCAGAATGGTTGTGGTCATTTAATTTCCAACTTCTCAGTTCTCCCTTTGACATTTAAGGTTTGTAATGCCATATTTAGCATGGTTTCAAATATTATATTTTGACTTTCTAATCGCAATATACAATTATGGCTTTCAATGTAGTATCATTCTATATATGTATATTATTCTTTATAAAACATAATAATAATATCATGGTTTCTAATGGAATTAACTTTTTAATAGCAATATATCAACATGTTTTCTAGTATTATGTTTTGACATTCTAAATGCAATATACAATTATGGTTTTCAATGAAATATATTGCTAGGGGATAGTCATGGTGGTTATTGCCTTGGTCACAAGCAAGCTTCGTATATGCTTGGCCATCTATAGAGGTTTCTTGATTTTGGGTAATTAACTTATTCTAAAATGAAATAAGACATTCAATGTGTTCCTTGTAATATAGATATAAACAAAACATCTAAAGAAAAGTAATTGCACAATGATCCAAGGTTTTCCACAAACCAATTAACTCTTTTAGAAAAATTCAACTATTCCAATTTAATAGTCCTATCGGCCTCTCTTTGTACCTTTTGGGACAATTGCTAGTTTTAAGAATCTATCAAAATCTAATTGTCACACTAGTAGTGGTACAGTTAACATCCTCTGTTAGCATGTAGGTTGATTTATTAGTATTATTTAGAAAGCCACGCCACCTAAACTTATTTATTAGTGGTCTTTAAGAAAGTAAAGTTTTGACTCTAGAGAGATGCTTCTAAGTTTTGGGTTATTAACTTATTTCCATACATGAAAGTTAACTTTTAACCAAGAAAAAACAATTTTAGTACATAATCCAAAATTTTTAATAATAATCAATTTTCTAATACATGTAACAAATTTTATAACGTATATATATACACAATTAATTTTTTGAAATATTTTATATCGCAGATTTTTATATTATTTTGATACATATTTATTAAATTATTATTTATTTATAATAATTATTATATATATATATATATATATATATAGAGAGAGAGAGGGAGAGAGAGGAGAGAAGAGAGAGAGAGAGAAAACTTTCAAATTTATTTTAACGTCGGACTCCCTTTTATTATTCATGTGAAAATTACCCGAAAATCCATAGTAAAGATTTTAAATGAATTTCTTTTATTTTATTACAATGATCTTAAACAGACGGACTTATGTATATTTAGAGAAGTTTGCTGCGTTGTCGATAGGTGTGCGGTGGTAAGAGACGTACCCATTTGTTTTAATGTGCATTTATTTTTTTAGTTCATTATAGTAGACATTATTTTTAGTCCCTGCCATTTGGCAATGGCCAGGGACTATAGGAATCGATATCGCGATGTTAAGCATTAATTGAGCTGCTTGTTGAGCTGCTTGTTAACTTTCCTCATCACTTATAATCAAAGTTTTTAATCGCATATGGTTTCATCGTGTTATTTGGCCTCTTCCCGAGGCCGACAGAGACGAACCATATATTATTTGGTTTTTAAAAGTGTTGTATTAATGGTATAAGTTCACAGCCTAAACTAATACTAACATTAGCCTCTAGTGTTAAATGCTATGTTATAGGTTATACTTGTTTGAGTAATTGGCTATGCCATATAACTTGGCTCTGCCACCTGCACACCATGCATTACTCTGTCTTATAACTTCCACCTACACACCATGCATTGCCACCTATGGTTCCATCGCCACCTGTAGTTCCAGTTTAACCTAGCTTCCACCTGCACTTTTCCTATTCATGTTCACTTTTCATGTTCCTGTTTAGGTGTTCAGGTGGATAGGCTTCGGGTGGCTTCTTCAGGTGCCTAGGCTTTAGGTAGGCTTCAGGTAATTGAATTAGGAGCACTGGTCATGGGATGGTCATGGGAAGCTAGAGCTTGAATTGTCCTTTCTTTTTTTCTTGAACCCGTTTCCTTTGCCTTTCACCTATGCCGTGTTGTTAACCATGCATTAATAGCTATGCTCGATCTACTTGACTGAATTTGGTAAGAGCTATGCTCGCCGATTAATAGTTATGCCAGGTATTGGTTGGATTGCAGACTTACAATCTGCAGTCCCAGAATAGAAGAAGTACAAAAGAATCTTGAGCGTGCGAGGGAATTTTGATTACCAAATCAAATCTCAATCTGCCCCGCGCTCGACGATCCCACAAGAAAACATACTCATTCTTGTTTATTATTTTGGTAGTAGCTGGATTGAAACTAGTTTAGAAACATAATAGGATAAGTATAGAAGGTAGTTTCAAAATAAAGAATATAATTACCTCAACATCTGGTTGTTCTAAGGAGCTGGACTGGTTATCCTGATGGTAGTCTTCGCATCCGCCTTGAATTTCTATAGAAGAACAAGTTGACTGGCCAGCAAACAAGAATTGTTCTCAGAAGTTGGATGTATTACTGCATCCTGAAGGTTTAGAACCACTTTTCGCAGGTCAGTGGAATCTTTATGCTCAAAATCTTGATTGACTCAATATTATTCTTTTGTTATTCTGAGTTCTCTTCTAGGTTATGTTATTGTTCTTCCCTTGTTCATAAATACCAATTTGTGTTCTTGCTTGTAAGCTTTATTCTTATCAATGGATTCCTAAATTTCTTGGAAAAATCAGTGGATTGCTAGGTTGCCATGTTGCCCTCGTGCGTTAACTATATAAACTCCAATTGGATTGGAGCCAGACATTACTACTCCCAGCCGGACATTACTGTTCCAGAAGTCAACATATTGGTTGGGTCCTTCGCGTGACTATATGGAGCGTCTTAGCTATCAAATTTTCTCTCTTGACAATATCTAATTCCCGCGAACACACAAATTTCATTGCAACGAGAGACACATGTAAGTAGTTAGGTAGGTCACATAGAGCCACTAAAATAACACATATTTGATTACCTATATTCCCCACACAGAGCAATTTATATTATCTAAGTTATTTTTACTTTGGCCTCCGTAAAACAGAATGGCTAATGTAGTTGCACGCTCGCAGCATACCTTCTTTTCTTTACCACCCACATACACGCTTTCGGTTCCATCCGTGCCCACATCTACAAGAAAAAGGAAAGAAAGGAGACGTTCCCACCTAACAATTCTCTACGGAATTTTTCCCCTTGTGTTGTAGATATTTTATTCGCTTGTGTTACATATCTGCAACCAGCTGCAACTCTCACAAAGCCTGCAATCCCTTGTGTTACATATTTTCAATGAGATGCAACACTAAAAAAACCTGTAATGAACAACCAACCAAAAACAGGGATACTCAACATTCATTCCAAATCATGTTCCCAAAACGCACAAAGCACCCCAAAAACTACCAAATACACCATATTACTGCTATGTATCCTCCTTCCGGAGGCCTCACCTCAGGGTCCACTTTGATTGCTAATTGCTTCCCTTTTGAACTAATTGAAGAAAAACGTCCAAGCGAATACCAATGAGACCTAAAGGATTTTTACACAGAAGCCTTGAATTGAAAATAGAACAAGCAGCAGAGATGGTTGAGGATGAGATAGGACCGACCGAATTGTAGGCACCACAAAGTAATGTCTGCAACCTCTCTAGGTTACTGCACCAGGAATCTTAGGTGCAAATGCTTTGATTTGGGCTCTTGCCTCCCTGCTCGGTGATGGTCAAATTGCTCGTGCTAAAGAAAATTCTAACTGCAGGTGCTAAAGCATTGTTTCCCTCCTGCATGGGCATTTGAATGCATATTGACTATGTGTCTAAGCCATATATGACATTTGTTGAAGGCATATAAACACATATCTAAAGGCATGGTAAGAACAATTTGTTGAAGGCATATAAACACATGTTTTATTTATATGGTAGAGTTGCATGAGACATATTACATACACGTATATTAATTGGCTTGACTATGATTATTAGAATAACTGGACACATACCATTCCTGAAATGGATACAAACGTCTAATGTGAATAAAAGAGGTATAGCTCTTCTTCCAGGTGTTCCATAAACTACATGTCAGATTTATCAGTAAGGCATGCTAATAGTTAATTAACTACGACAGTATTTCTCACATGGCGTTACTGTAATTAACGATAATAGTGCTCAGGTTCTTATATTCTGCGAGAAAAAAAAAAAAAACATGTTAGGTTATTTCCTAGATTTTAACAGAGTTTGTTGTTACTTCGAGCTAGCTTCTTATATTCTGCGAGAAAAAAAAAAGAACATGTTGTTACTTGGAGCTAGCTTCTTATATTCTACGAGAAAAAAAACATGAAACTCACAACAGAAAGGTAATTTCCGAGATTTTAATAGAGTTGTTGTTCCTTGGAGCTAGCTTCTTATATTCTAGGAGAAAATAAACATGAAACTATGTAGTGACAATGCTAGACATGGTTACTGTCAGTAACAGAGATAACTTATGATCACTTGCGAATCTTAGTTTTGTTAAAATCATTAAAGTTACACAGACACACAGAAACTTATTCAGTGTATGCTATTAACTTGCCCTCACAAAAAATCTGATGTGATTCATATGTGGGCCAATGTCGAATATTTCTGAAAAAATATAGGATACAAGGTTCAAACTATTTCATGTCACATAGAGCAATGTGAATGGTGCATGGGCATTCAGATACAACATTCATGTGTGTTCCATAATACTTCTTAGTATGCACTAATATGGGCATTTGGAGACCTAACACGCTTTCTGTAAGGTTGGTTTGTCTCTGCCCGTAGCGTTTTTACTGGTTGGCTAGGATCCCCCGCAGAGAGAGTCATAGTTGTAGTCGTTTGTTGAATGCTCGGAGCTTATCTCTATCTCTGCACATGGACAAAATTTCTCTGGTTCGAATGTAGCAGGACGCCTCATAACAAATGCACGAAGTAGGCTCGTTGCTATATTATTAACCAGAGAGCTAGCAACCAGCATCTTAGAGGATCCATGTAGCAGCTTGCAACTCAACGTGCATATCTAATATTTTTTTCATAATAATTTTGTTTATTATATAATCTTCAGATGTTATTGTATATTACATTGATTATGATGTGCAGGGGTGTTATGAACCTTTAGTTAAGCTAGAACCTGAGGTTGCACTTTCTGTTCAACCAGAAAATAATTCTTTACCATATTGACATCCTCATCATAAAGAGCGGAGGAATTTGTCCAGGAATCGACATTCTTGGAAAGATGGCAGTGCTTATTACAGATCTTCGCAGCAGAGGCTTGAAAGATATAACTTTGGACTAGTGGTTGACTACCAGGGACTATGAATGTGCTATTGTTGATAAGTGCTCAGCTGAGTAACCCACTGTCCTCTCCGCTCCACTCCCCTCCCCGCTCAAGGCAGGGACTAGTTGCCATGAAGCCTCCCTTGTTTAAATGAGTATTTCATTTTTATTTCAAATAGAATAGTGTCAATTCATGATTAGTATTAATATAATCACACATCACCTTCATCACTTTTATATTGGCCTCCTCACTTTTATATTGTAAACACAATAATATAAAAAATAGCACAAAATAACTTATATATCCTAAATTATTTTGAATTTAATTATAAATATTATTTAAATTATTTTGGATCATAAATTTTATTTTGAATTATAGACTATTTTTAAATTATTTTGAAAAATATATATGGTAACTATAAAATATAATTGGTATTCACTATTTGTAATTAATAAGAAAACTCTTTAATTATTTGTCATAACAATCATTTGAATAGTGATACAAATTTGTTATATGATAATCATAATTAATATTTAAGTTGCTAATTTAATTATTTTTCACAACAATCATTTGAATACTGATACAAATTTGTTATATGATAATCACAATTGAGATATAAGTTGTTAATTTCCGCACTATGTAGAATTGTGACATAATAACTTTGGTGTTCCACTACAAGCATAAAACTCGTAAGTTATTTCATTGTTTTTGCCTACACATGATTAGTGTGAGTAATTATGTCGTAAGTCGTTCCCTTTGGCAAAAACTTCCCTCCCATGCCCCCTGTTCACTGATACAACATTGATTTTAGTGTTAGATAATTAAATTAGTCTCTGCCATCAAATAGAAACCGTTATGAGTCAGTTACAAAAATAATCGAATAACAAAACCCAATGGTAGCTTCATCACATACGAGATAAAAAAATTCTTTGTTAAAACAGATCCCTTCAAAAGTCTTGTTTTACCGCAACCGCAGGTTTGGATCAGATACTGTCACACCATTTATCTGCCCATCGACCACGCCTGTGCAGTTTTCAAATTTCAAAGAAGATATCCAAAAATACATGGAGCCTCCGATAAATAAATGCTCTGTGATGGGCCCCAAAGCCCTCAATGAAGTAAGTATTGAAATCAATATTAAGTTCCCAGTATTGATATAAGATGGGAAAAAATTGATAAGACTTAAACAGTTGAATACGATTGTCTAACATACTAAGTTTCCTCTCTTCTGACAGTTTTTAATAGAGATGTTGAACAACATCTCTATTTGGAGAAAGCATCAGGCATTGTTGAGATGTGGTGGGGGAGACTAATCAATGCCAATGAGACTAACAAATGGCTAAGATTTCTCTTATGTAACCTCTATGAAGTGATTCCGGGAACCAAATTAAGCTTCTTGTTTCCTCTAGTGCCTTTGGCTATTCTAGCTGATAGGCTTCCAACAGGAAATGTGAGTAGAAGTATTTTTATCTTCCTCTATATTTATATAGAATGGAAACATTTGTATAACATCTCAACAAGTATCATTTTTTTGTCAGGTTTGGCTATTCCTCATTAATCTTGCACCTCTTGCTGAACGTCTAGGCTTTATCACCAAGTAAGTGAAAATTTTCATATGAGATTATATACGAAGATGCAAATGATATACGAAAATAAAGAAAAGAATACTTTCAAAAATGTATTATCTTTTTTCACTAGAATAAACAAGAAGCAACGTTTTTTTCCAATGAAGAAAAAAATTAAAAAAATTCATACATATGTACGTAAGTTCTGTGAAATTTATACCAAATGCCTGGTCCTACAATTCCATCTACCTTGTATTGCATGTGTATACACTAGGAATACAGTGACTTCATAAATGACAATGATTTTTTGGTTTACAATCTAATTTTTTTATTTTAATGTTGAAGGAAAATTGCATTGACCAACATTTTCTGGTTTACAATCTAATTTTTTGATCTTAATGTTGAAGGCAAATTGCATTCTACACCGAACCAACAAGTGGGATTTTTGATCATGTATTTGGACTACTGATCCGCGGGTTGATTTTTATTTTGAGAAAATGTTTGACATTAGAATGTAATTAATGTAAATCTATTGCAAATTTCTCCTGTCGTTGGTGGACTAATCAATGCCATGTGTGGCAATGCAACAAAGATCCTCATTGTAGTGTTTGCAGTCTTCCATGGCAAGACCAATGTGGTCAAGTATTCTCTGCTAGGGTCTGTACTTTCCAACTTATTGTGCTTGGTACATCTCTTTTCTGTTGGGCATTAGCAAACATGAAAAAAGAACAGAGGTTTGACAAGGCAAGTGCTATTTTTTTTTCATTTATGAATATATTTAGGACACCAAAACAATTCCTGATAGATCTAGATACTCATTCATGGGGACTCACTCTGGGCATTGTACTATTGGTAAATGATGTGCAGGTTGTTTCTGGAATCAATTCCAATATTCTTATGATGGCCCCACTATGTCTCATGCTACGTACCCTCAGCTCTTCAATAGCCTCTGGCATATAGTGAAGCAGATGTATCCACACTAAAACTCTCTAGAGTTAGTAGCATTATCATGTTGGTAGCTTATGTTGCATATTTGTTCTTCAAATTAAAGACATACAAGAAACTATTTGAAGAAGACCAGGTAATAACTAAGTATTAAATTGTAACTATAGCAATTGCATTGCTTTTGGCACTTGATAGTTATTTACAAACAACACATTATACTTATATTGCAGGAATTGAAGAGCTAGAAAATGAGGAAGAAGCATCCATAAGACTCAAGTTCAATTTTCTGGTTCTGCGCTCTTATTGTAGCTATCTCCCTACTTACCCAATAATTGTCGAGACCATTGAGGTGAACATTAATTCCTTGCTAGTGTTAAACTAATTTGGCTGATTATTTGATGTTGTTCTTGCTCATTTAATGAGAGAGCTCAATGGTTTGATCAAGACATGGTAGAATCATGGGAAATATCTTAGAACTTTATTAGTATAATATTGTTACTAATTGTAGGCAACACATACGAGCATGCTGTCATTGTATTATTCGCTCTCAAGAACAAGCTTGTAAGTTGCAGATTTATAGATTAGAATATTTTTCCTTACAGGGTAAAACTTACAATACATTCTCTAAATTTCCCTACAGGATGTTCATAATTGTTTATTGTCAATATTTATAATTGAAATGTAACATATTTAACGTTTAACACCTAAATTATTCAAATCTTTGCTGACTATTGCTTCCTTATTTGTGTTATGAAAACATAATTTTTTTTTTCCATTTTTTACCTTATGATAATTAATATTATCAATTGCACGATATTAATAAGATTTTGAAATTTGAAAGTTTGAACTTGGAACATATCTCTATCTGTTGCAAGATATATCATTGGTTGTGGCTATGGGTTCTGCCACACAGATTGCCATGTTCATGGTAAAACTCATATATAAGGGATTTGATTATGGTAGCTCATTCGATTATAAGGCATTAGATTTGCTCCAAAATTATTGAAGTGATTTTTAAAATTTATTACTCATTTCTGCAGATTCCCTTCACAACAATTCTAGCGCGGATCATGGGAAAACCCATGGACATCGATTTTCATATATTGGAGACATGTTGCGGCCTCAGAATTCTGCTGCCAAAACATGGGGGATAACCACCTAATCTGGACCTTAAGACAACTCCTTTTCCGTTTAAAGTGGTGGCTCCGACTGGGAATAATGGGACCAGTTTCCCAATGTGGATTTTAAGATAAGAGTGGGTGGTTCATGAGTGATTTGCAATAGAATAATGATAATCTAAGTGACTTATTCTATGATGCAATTTCTCTAACTTAACTTATTCTAATATAAACACGGGTTTTCTTGCATGGTATGCGATCTACAAAGATATCCTTTTAACATGTGATATAAAGATTGAACACAATTAAATGGATATGATAATGTAAAAGATAATTCCTTTGACTAAATAGTTAGTCAAATGAATTTATAAAATATATCACGTGTCTAATGAGTTATATATGAAAATCAAAACCTCAATTATGGCATCAATACAAAAGTGCAATTAATGCTTCATAGAAACAATAAATCTCACATATAATTCATGAAAAGAAAGTTTTTCCACTAATTAAATGTAAACAGAATTATGCATACACAATAATAGTACTAGATGTATGAAGTCCTACTCATTTGACAAATGACATAGACCAAATTCTTCCTTCAAATCAAATTGTCTCCCAAGAATACAGAAGTGCCTCAACAAAGGAAAGTAGTCTGATATCTAAAAGAAAAGATCATGTTCCATCATTTCACAAAAGCATTCACAAACTTACAATAGTGCATTCTTTGCAAATGTTTTTGATAAAATTATGGACCCTTCTCTAAATGCATGAGAAGGGTATAAATACTATTCTAACTAAGTATGCAAAAATAGATTATACAAAATTTGAGGAGGTTTCAAACAACCTTCCTCCTGCATAGGTAACTAACTCCAAAAATAAACTGAGATCAACTAAACAGAACTAAGGGGATGACTTGTTGTGTGCCAACTTGTCCTTTAAATCACAAATATCGATCATCGGTTGAATTTGAGGAGGTGGCGCGAAATGAAATTTGAGTTGTCCTATAAAGATTGCATTGGCAAGAGGTGGCAACATCCTTTGAGTCACATGGAGGGAACATTTGAGGGTCATGATCTGGCTATGTGAATTGACCAGATACTGTCAATATGACTCCGAGTCGGTCGTAGTCAGTTTCGTAATTGTATCTCTTTGTTTCCCTGCTTTTTCTTGCCAGCCTTTACTCAGAGCAATTAAGTCAAGCATTTCTTTCGAATTACCCTCCTTCATGAGATTGGTAGTGAAAAGGGTATGATTTACTGCCTTAATGTTGTTCTTTGATACTCTAGCTACCCTCACGACTTCCAGCTCGGCCTATTTTATCCTAGCATCCCAATTGGTGAAGAGGATGTCTTTGTGAGTTTCCTCAATCTCGGGTAGATTGGAATTCTTTCCCTCTTCTGATTCCTACCATTCTATGAATTCGGAGATTTTGGTGTTTAAATCATTAAACTTCATTCTCTGGTCAATGGTTTTGTCTGTGAGCTAGTCACTGGTAATCAAGTAGGGAGTGATGTGTGACAACTTCTGAAAGAAATACTCTTGCTTCTTGACTAGAAGAGAATTTAGTTCTAGAGCCTCTTTTATGAATTCCTCAGCAGTAGGAACATCCTTGTACATGTCCAAGGATTGTTGTAATTCCTGGAGCTGCATGTTTTTGGCCGATAAGTCGACTTCATGGCTTATTTTCAAGACTTCCATGTCATGCTACAATTGTGTGAGCTTCTCGACTTCCTGCTTGTTTGCGCTTGCTTTTTCTGTCTCTAGCTCTTGTTCGAGCTGCGCAATTATTTCCTCCATTTCCTTTAGCAGAGTAGACACCTTAGTAGCCTTATCCATAGTGGCCGACAGGTATGCTCCTGTGAACTGTGACAGTCTAGTCAAGTTCTCGGCCGGATTAAAAGGCATTTCCTTCCAAACAACATCCATTGGATCATCTCCAGGTGAGAATTCGGGTGCATCTACCCTTCTCGTTTTCCTTTTCCTTCGGACTATAGCCTTGTGGAGAGGGCTATAGAATACATCAAGTGGAGGTATCTCCTCCACTTTCAAAACAATTTCTGATGTGGACAGAGCCGGGATGATTTCAGCACGCTGGGATGTTGTTGCTTCTTGATCCATAGGTGTAGACTGTTCGCCGACAGACTTGGGTTCTGTATCTTAATGAATTTTCATAGGAGTCTTGAATTCCTATATTTCTTAAGTATTTGGAGCTTTGGGGGTGTCTTACAATTTCTTATTGAAATGATCCCATTCCTGCTCCAAACTAGTGCCTTGGGCTTTTGAACTTGTCTCTGTGGCCAGAGTGTCCATTACTTGTTTTTCGGCTGGCTTCTTGTTGGAATCAATCATATTGTCTGCATCTTGGACATTCCATGTGTCTATTGTATTCTCAGTGTTTACCTGAGAGTCCTTTTAAGAGCTAGGGGCTGCGCTATCGACAGTGTTACTTGGGGTAGGCTTATCCTTGGGCTTTAATAGATGCATTGGAATGACCCAAAGCTTCTCATTCCTGAATTCCTAAAATCTTTGAAAATCTTCGGGTTTTAGGTTAGCCTTTTCCCATTCAAGTGCTTGCTCAAAAGAAATTGTTGACTGTAACAAATCCTCAAAGTAATTATCTCCATGATTGTGTGCCTTAAGCTTTAGTCATGTAGTGACATTGGATCGAATTGCCTTGTAGGCAATGTATGAAGCATGATGGCTTCCATTTGTGTTGATTCCTTAGTAGCATGAAAAAAATTAGCTAAACTAAAAGAGCCACATTTGATAGGGAAAGTAGGACATAATGACTTCTTTCCAGCTTTAAGAACTTTAGTCAGGTCCTTTCCTAGAGTCTGGTAGGTAATCTCCCTTGCTAATAGCTTATCAGAAACATATAAGGGAAGGACATGTGGATCAGAAATGCTACCAAAAACCCTAATGTAGGTGAACCATTCCTCAATGAAATACTTGCCTACAGCAAGCAGGTCTGCTGCAGCTTCTTGTGAAAACATAGGGGATTTCTTATTGAAAATTATTTGGTGTAGGGGCAACACAATAGATTGAAATATCTTGTAGAAGTGAGGTATGTAATGTGATTCCCATATTTGTTTATGATTGAGATGGATTGGGTAAGGATCTTGTATGGTCCACTTCCAATCCATGGTTGGAAATGTCGTGCAAAAACATATAGCATCCATAATATAAGCACATAAATAGAAGGGAGGGAGGTTAGCTAAAGAGGAGGCTTTCTTTTGTCGATATTCAGTAATGGAGGTGGCTAAGTTGTTAAATGGGATAGAAGGCTAGTTTATGATATAGGAATTAACACAAGCATCGATCAAGGGAATCCATTCTATTGAAAACTTAGTGTTATTTGGAAGTCCATATAGTCTACATAACATTGTTGCTGCATAATTGTAGGGGTTTGCCAAAGAGGCTATTGCATACATACCCAATTTTTCATACTTGAATTTGTTGTCTAACATTCTCCAAGTCTAAATTAACTTGAAGGGGTCTGGATTATTCTTTGCGAAGTTAGCCACAAATGTGTTGTCATAGATTTCCTAAGGGTCAGGTATGTGATACATAGCCTTCAAGTCTTCTGCTCTGAACGATCCTATGAGCTCCATCCTTGAATTCTTGAACTTCCTATCTTCAATAATAAGGTTTTCGACCACCCATCTGATCATGTCTATGTAGGGAAGGATTTTGGCTCTTGCTCCTATCCTATGAAGGAAAGAACATGAGGCATCCCTGCATTGAGGTCCTGAAGGCTTTGTCGACCTAGTTGTTGCTCTTGTAACAGTAATTTTAGGATGCTTTTCCTCCAGTCTATTGTAAATTACTTCCCAAGCTATTGCGCCTCCAACTACATCACAGACTATATCAGTAAAGACAGGAGCCATCTCTATATCCTCTGTCTCAACAATGGTCTTCTTAGTTTGCTTCTGCACCACCTTTCTTAACAACATGTCTTTTTTCACTTGCCTAAAACAGACAAGATATATTAGTGTAGATGATATCAAGAAGACTGAAATCCTCTGTGAAATGACCTTAGATCGTGAGAAAGGTTTTTATGAGATATTCGATTATAACTACCCATAACCTAGAGAATGATTATCCTCCCTCGGGTTGCTAAACATTGAATAACCTGTCAACTCGTTTGTTCTTATTATTTAAAACAAAATTATTCCACACGCTTTACCTCCTTAATCGCAGATTGTGGTCTTTAAAGGGGTATCATGTAACGCTTATCAGATATATCGGGTGATATGCAATTGCAAAATTCACAACATCACATTTCACAAATCGTTAATGTTTGTTCTAAGGCATGTTCAGATTTTCTGCGAATTGCGAAATGCGATTGTGCAGTGACAAGATGAGGTTATCGCAATGGGAGATATTTTTGCATATTGCAATTTCATAAAGGATTTACAAAATAGTGATGTGAAAAAGCACGATATGAGATTTGCGATATAAGTTTCCTCCTTAGCTCATTTTGCAAGGTTTTGCTAAGTTTTTCTTTAGAGTTAGGCATTATTGTCCTAGGCT
>APFE031334559.1:0-95666 GCA_000404065.3 Pinus taeda | reverse complement strand
TCTAACATGTGTTTGGAATATCTTCTTGGCTGTTGATGCCCATTGCCAAGAAGCGATCCATCCAAGATGAATCTTTGTTCTTGCATGACGTTTGTTGCTGAAGCATCTGTTTGAAGAATGACTGGTTTTATGGCAATGCTTACATGGATGAAGATCAAAACAGTCATCTTTCAGATGGCCAACTCGATCACAGTGTTGGCATTTTACGATCTGTTGTTGTTGTTGCTGTGGAAGAGGAGCAGAGTCTGAAACAGCTGGAGCTGAACTGTCATAAGGAGCAGGTGAACTGTCATTAATGAAACCAGCACTCTGAAACTGAATGGGCTTGGCGTATTCTGGGATATGAAAGGACAAGTCCTTGTCATATCCAAGGCCAGTTCTGTGCTTGTTATGGACAAGATGTTCCCAAGGTCTGATGATGGGCTTGGGAAGTGCAGACTCAGTTTCTGCATCTACATGTACAACTGTTGCTTTATTTGAATGAACATGAACATTATTGACTTGCTGTTTATGGGAGTCTGTTTCAATCTTCTGAACAGAAACAGGTTCAGAAAGATGACTCCATTGCTGTAGTTCTTCTTGCTGTAGCTTTGTCTCAAGCTGCAAAAACTCAATATTTTCTTGTGCATTTTGTATACATTTTTGAATGTCAAAAAGCGAATCTTTGCTTATTTTCACTTTGTCATCGACATTAGATTGTATCAAAGTTTCCAATAACTCTAATACTTCATAAAATTTGGCCATTCTCGACAAAATCGATGGTCTGATATGGATTATTGTAATGACACAGACGCTGTAAAATATTCAAAGGTAAGATCAAGCTCAATGGAGATATAGAGCCTTTAGAAGATGATATTGAGTTGAAGGTAAAAACCAGAAAATAATGAAAACACTAACAATCTCTGAGTTGTTCAAGATGATGATGAGACCAGTGGCACCTTACACAAAGTTTTCAGGCCCAATAGATGCAACAAAACCATTGTTGGCTGTGGAAAGGGACCCACGCAGATTTGAATTCACTTTGCAGGGAGCAGGTAACCCCAAAGCAAGGGTCTGATTAATAGATACACCAAGTGAAGGGCTAGTACTATCCTTCACAAAAATACACAAACACTTGGGCGCACTCTTGTATACATTCTTCAGATTAGTGCAACAGTCTGTGCTGGGGCTTTTCTGGTTGCCCTGTACATAGGCAAAACAATTAGTCAAACTAGTAAGCTTATCTGTACACGCCTTCTGGTCGAGAAGCGCTGGACACTTATTCTATGGTTATTGAAGATGTTGTATCTGTTCACAATGCCAAGAATTGCCTGTTGCTTTCCCTTTCCATCAATGGAGAGGGAAGAGCTTCTCGTTTGTTTCCTGTTACAAAAGATTACCAGATTGAAACCGCCGAGAACAACATTATTACAAAAAAATAAATTCAATTTCAGTGTGGACTGAAGACTCCAATCGAAAATAATTCAGTTTCGCCTTCATTTATGGACTGAACAGTCAGCAGGAGCAAATCCAAGAAAAGATTGCTGGACGTTGTACTGAAGAAAGAAATTTTGCTGTAAAAGATTCCCAGTAATACTTGGCGAAGGTGCTGTAGTGGGTCTGAGTCCCAGGCAGTTGACGTCGTCCTCGATCTGCAGGATATAATTCTCTGGTGGCGGACTGAAAGTTTTCCCTCCTTCAAAACAATTGAAAATTTAGACAATTTCAATTGTCATCAGGAACCATATTCTAGGTCGAATTTCCTTTTAACGCATGGGTTTGAATTTGTCATCAAGCATACTCTTCTGAGCATCTGTTAGCTTTCCAACAAATCTCCAAATATCTTCTCCAAGAATCTTGTAAGTAGTTGCCAATGTATTTAGAGCCGCCTTTCTTATTTCACCATCACATTCTGTTGTCAGGGCAGCAACAGCTTGCAAGGCTTTTGTCGGTCCAGATACCTCGATCCCATAGCGATAAATCCAAGAAGATCTACAGATTCAATTCTAGTTCGATTGTTCTTTGACCGTAGCCCTTCTAATATAAAAGTAAAGAGCTTTCGAAAGACACCAGAATTTCAGACTTTAAAAAGCTTCATTCTCTGCGCCTCCTTCAGAGCTTTCAACAGATGCCATCTATGGCCGTTTTTCACCACTGTATCAGACAACGGCCATGGCGCAAGCACTGCAGGCCAGGTCAAATGGAAAACTTATCGAGTGATTAAGACGTCGAGCAAGGCCATATAATTCAGTGTCAAGATTCATTGGAGGAGATTCATGGTTGTCTTCAACCAGAGTTCCATATGTTTCAGGTTTTACAATCGTCAAGCTGTCAATGCCAACAGGAAATTTAAGTGCAAACTAGTTCCGGGTGGAAAACGATTTATTTTTATACTGCGGATGACGGTGCTGTTTCTTTCGAACGAACAGTCAGCACAGATGTAGAATAATAAACATATAACGGGTGAGAATGCACACCTACTTTAATGCATTCGACACTCATATTTATGGTCACAGGATTTCTCATTGCGATCCCCTTTTATCCGAGGGCAAGGAAATTTTGGTTCAGTTGACGCTGATCCTCCAGCTGATATTTGACCTCTTCTAATCAACGCAGAGATATTGGTCGGCGGCATCACACACAAATTGTTTCCATGTAGAAATAATGGACGATATCCCCAGAGCAGAGAAGGTGACCTAAAGCATTATTGGTTCTCACTCACAAACCACAAAAACCCATATTTTCGACATTCGTATGTATATAAGTCCTCCTAGCAGGCAATCCTTCGGAATTTTTCAATGAACAGTGAATATTCATAACGAGCTTCAAGAACATGGTAGTAGTACTAACCGATGTCCATCATTAAATCTGTGCCTGTAGCAGCGTAGACTGGAACGAGGCGTAACTTTAACAGCGCAATTTACTCCTGACAGCGATCATGTAGCGCGCAGATCAGTTACGTTGACAGATAGCGTGAATTGTGAACTCGGACACGGTGTGTAGAGAGGGCAAAACTACAGAGGACAGCGCTGACGAGGTTTCAGGGCCTGGAAAAGTCAGATAAATTGTTGCAAATACACAGGGCATATAAAAATAGCTCACAACGGTTTGAGAGCAAAGCTCAGATGGACAGAAAAGTTGGTTTACAGGTCAGTGCGCAGATCTTAGACCAATCACTCTTTAAGGCAGAAATGATTATCACGCATAGGATGGGTCAGGGATGGCAACGCAGGAATTCACCTACCGCGAATTCACCTACCGCTCTGAGCGTTTTTCATGCCAAGCTGAGAATGGCGACAAAATAATAGATGGCAGCACTGAAGTGCACACAAATGCCACAAAACTAGTGGCTCACACAAGATTTGAGCAGGTCAGGAAGGAATCTGCTCTGATACCATGTTAAACAGACATGGTGAACGAGAGAGAGTAGGAAAGATAAAGCATTCATTACATTTTTTATTAACAATAGATGTAGATTTATAGTACAATATGGTGACCGTTGGGATTCACATCCCAAGGTCCCTTGGACTGCTTTGTCCATTCGGCTTCCACACTAACCCTTTAGGATTAGGTGTCCAACAAGCTGCAGTTGTATCAGATGCAGAAGGGAGAGCAGATAGATCCATTCCTTCTCAGGTTGCCGGAGATTCATGACCAACTTACTTTCGTGGGGTCCACACCGGATCCAAAATTTATGGTTAGGACTGCCCTGAATGCGGTCTCCGAGGAGTGGGAGACATTTGTCCAAAGTATTTTGGGCAGGACTACTCTTCCAAGATGGGAGGAGATGTGGGCAGCTGTTTGCGAAGAAGAGATTAGGAGGATGACCAAGGCGGGGAGTAGTGGCAAGGGAGGTTGAATCAAGAAAGAGGAGGAGGAGGATGCAACTCTAGCATCTACGGGACAACAAGGGAAGAGGAAGAATGATATCTCCAAGGTGAAGTGCTTCCATTGTGGGGAGCTGGGACATTATGCATCCTAGTGTCCCAAGAAGAAAAACAAGGGAGAGTCTTTCGATTCTAAGGCAGCTCTAGTTAAGGTGGAGAAAGAGGTCGAGACTAATGACGACTGTGCCATGAGTGTTCATGCACCTCTAGAGAAGAAAGGGGAAGACATCGAGTTGTAGTCAGGAGGACTACATGCTAGGGGCAGGATCCTTGAGGTACCCAAACTCTTGGATCACATATGGCTACAGGAGCCCTTAACGATAGTAGCATGATGACAGATGTCGGGTGGAGCAAAGTGTAGTGGAGCAGCAAGGCAGTGCTTGGGTGCAAAATTCTGAGGCAGCGCAGTGGAGGTTGTAGTAGTACGAGAGGCATAGAGGTGTATGCAACAACGCAGTAGCAGCAGAGGGAGCACCGGATAGCAGCAGAGGCAGCTTCAACATCACGAGGCTTCCAGACTGACTGGGATGTTAGTATTTGGGAGAAGTCAGTTACCTACTTCTCGATAATTGAGTTGCAGTGCAACAGTTAGCAATGGCAGTGCTAGGGGCAGCATGAGCATCATATTGAGAGGGAGCTGCAGTACAGATGTAGCAGTGGCAGTGGCAGTGGCAGTGTCATGGGCAGCAGTACAAGAAGCAACAGTGCAAATGATGTAAGGAAGTAGGCCAAGCATCAACACAGGGACCGGTGCAGAGGTTCAGTGTGATGTTTTCATGGTGAAACATTACTAGAGCACATTCCTCGCTAAGAGGGACTGTTGATTTGTGGTAGCATCGGATGTGCTCTAGCCATGAAAATTGGTGGAAAGGCTAAGGCACATAAGATCTCCAGACCCAGAAATGGTTTGGGGAAATTCTACCTGGTTGGAGAGATATTAAATTAATTAATATTTTTAATGGGGTTCCTAAGTCTAAACTTAGGAAAATTAAAATATTAATGGGTATTAATATAAAACTAGGTGAGGATATTCTAACTGACATGGATCAAACCAAATCTAATCTTAGCCGTTGATTAGGGACTTAATCTTGGCCGTTGAAGACTCAACAGGAAAAGTATAAGAGGAGGCTTGAGGGTCAGTTAGAGACACACCATATTGATCAGTCAGTTCGATTTTCTGGAGCGAGGTTTTGCTGAGAGAATCGAGCTAGTGATTTGTTGCAGTGAGGGGCAGTTCGGCACGGGGCCGAGAATACATAACAGAGAGGTAGAGATAGTGCCAGAGAGACAGTGCAGAGCCTGGAGAGGCTGATGCAGAGGCAACTGGGAATTACGCAAAGGCTGAGGAGGCCAGCATGGGTGGCGCAGAGGGCTAGAGGGCTGACGCAGAGAGCCAAGGGCTAACGCAGAGGCATCAGTAGCTGCGTAGAGGCTAGCAGAACTAACACAGGGCCAAGAGGCAGCGCTGGGTGATTTTCATGGGGCAGACTGAGTGCTGGTGAGCTGAGAGGGTGACGTATTCCCTAGTAGAGTGATGCAGAGCAGTGGAGAAGCTTGGAGCAGGTTTCGCTGTCCATCTAAGAGTTGCCGTAGTTAGTGTGGGATCGATCATCCGGTGACTGATCAATTGGAATATCTATCTCCGAGGAGAGGTACTTCTACAGAGGGTATTCTCTATTGGGTGAACCATTTTTGGCACCCTAGTTGTATTCAAAAACTGCATAATAATAAAACCCTCATATCTGCTGCACTGGTTTTCCCGCATTGGGTTTTTCCGGGGATGATTGTCCAAAAATAATGGTGTCCCTTGTGTGTTTGTCTCAGTTATTTCAGTTGCTGATCTGTATATGTGTTAAGGCTGCATTTGTGTTTATTTTCGGTATTTATATTTATAAATAACTTGTTAATGGATAGAACAAGTAGGAGATAATAAACCAGATAATGCAGTAGGGATTTCTGATGTATTAGACTCAGAAATTTCAACAGGGTACTCGGCAAAGACCAGACAAGGGAGCAACATTCTCCGACCCTATGAAGATAGGGGAGTAGCATCTCAAACCCTATGGGTAACAAATATGGGTCATACCCTATTGTCTAGAGTTCCCTCAACCCCAGGGGCCCTCTATCTCAATTCCTCACCATGGGAGCTCAGACAAGGAGGAAGAGTTGGTTCAGTGTCCTCGATTAGCGCTGTTCTCATCATACCCAAATTTGGTATCTGCTTGTCTCATTAGCAACTGTTCTCTGTTCATATAAGACATCAAATCAAATATTATATTAGATCATAAATAATCATATAAATCACAAGAGGATACCATAATCAAAATCCCTCTCAAGGAGGTTTCAATCACAATCCTAAGCTTGTCTCGAACAATTGCACTGTCTCAATATATGAAAGTATCTCAGTCCCAACTATATATGGGATTCTCTGTCATCACAATGCATCCATGTCATAATCAGATCTTGATCAGACGAATCTCTAAGGAGCTTCTTCATCCTGCCTCATAGCTAGCCATGCTAGCAATATCATACTCAATCTCGGTTGAGTATAAAGTTATGGACCTTTCATCAATTACATCATGGTAGATCTCCTATTAAGGAAACACTAATATGTGCTCATCAACAATGATCTCTATCACCAACAATACATCCATGCAGTCACATATCATAGGAGAAATATCTCAAACTCAAAAATAGAACATCTCATGCAAATATCCCAAAGGATGTTCGGTGGCAACTCTATGTGAATGAAGCGACTCAATCATGAATTTATTCAGGTTCTATGCATATCATGTATATATTTGGACGGATGTTCAAAACGGAGATCCACGCTTTAATCAACTATCGGTTGCCAAGTCAAGTTTAACAATATCTCTTCACAACATCTTGTAATACAATCGGAGTATCCAAGCATTTGCATTTCCATTATTCAAAAACATTTTTCAATAGATTTGCAATATAGAATTTCTTTCCCAAATTCCAGAAATGGATTCATCATGCTATGAACCATAATCATTTCGAGTTTTAGAAGCCATATCCCTCTTACTTAGATCATCAGAGGCTCATCACCTGTCAACAGTAGACCATCAGTGTATAAAACCAAAACCATAATCAAAATCAAAGCCATATCTTGGAACTCATTATCCTGACTTCATCAGATAACTGTCAAATATGGACATATCTGGATCAGGGAGCTTGCTGCATGCAATGCTCTCTGCAAACATAATGCCTTACTAAGCCAACATAATCAACCTTACATAAGTCAATGTTGTACCATCACATCAACAAAGTCAACTCATCAAAGTTTAGAAGCCAGATCAAAACTATTATCAAAGTCATCAATATCACAGTATCAATTCTTTCAACCAGGTGACAGGTAGAGCTCATATCAAGTCTTGGCTTCATTTATTATCATGCCAACAAGTTTGTCATCTATCATGCAATACCAATCCAAACTTCATCAAGTCATTCTCATAATTATAATACAAGTCATTTATGTCACTAGATACAAAGGCATATGCAAGTTCCATCTTCATACTGAATCACAACTGTCAACTGTGCAAGGAACAAGGAGGCCAATACCAAACCATTTTCGAATACCCATTTAAGTCATTGGAAGTCATTATGCTCATATATCATTGTCATCAAGGAGAATCATCAATCTTCAAATCAAATCATTAATCATTAGATCAAAATCAAATTTGTTATCATACATAGATTTGTAGTCCAAAACATATCTTGATCATCAAGTCCAAGTTCTCAGTCATTGTCAAGCATCATGTCAGAACTCCAAACATTGCTCATCTATATCAGTCAGCCAAATCATGTCAAACTCTTCTAACACAAACTATAAACATAATGACATATCTATATCTTGGTCACCTGCAAACACAAGTTCAGTATACATATTCATATTATAGCAAACATTCAAACTTTTCCTGCTCTCAGATCTTTCTGTTGTCTGCATCATGCCTGTGGGATTTGACATGCTTCAGGTGAACATATGATTTCATGCACCAAACTTCATTTTTCTGTGTTCTTCAGGCATAGATGCTCCCATAGGTCTTCCTTTGTGCAACTGAGACCCATAGTCACACTCTTAAAGATGTTATGCGAGTGGCTGTGGTCAAATCAACCCAAAACTTATCTCAGGGCCTTGGACACACCCTTGAGCTTGTATCCATGTGATTGAGAGGCTATAGTCGCACTTGTAGCCTTTCTTTCGTGTGACTGAGGCTTTGAGTCAGAGAAAACTCTTTTTATCTTAGATCATAACTTTGCTGCAGTTCAACAATGTTAGATGCATATCAATCATACTTCAACAATACATAATATATAATGTAAATGGTAATATGAGTAAGAATCTTGAGGAGAGATTCTCCCTCTGAATGGGAATCCATTTCATTCCTCTTCATTCATGTCATCAACCTATCTATACTAATGTCATGTAATAGCATATTTGTTAGATCATAAAATCAAACATATATCCATCATGGTCATCAACATCATGGCATTAATCTTTCATCTTGGGTTAGACTGAAAGCAACAGATAGATGTAACATTGTTAAGTTATGGTATGTTCTATGCTTAGGGCAGTTTACTTCTTTTTATTATTTATTTTCCACAGATTAGCAATCATGTACATTAAGTAAAGTGCAGATAGAACATTAAACGATCGACAGAAAACAAGCCAAGACAAGAGACACAAGATGTGGTGGCTAGCCAGGGACAAACCCCAATATGGGGAAACCCTTTGATCAAATATTCTTTTGTCTTAAATAATTCAGCAGAGAGAAATAGTACAAAAATCTGATTTGCATTAGTAGCAGCAAACCCTAGATCAACCCTAAACTAGCACAGACAATATCTTGCAAACCGATCGTTGGATTGCCTTGATTCCTTCACCAAAATGTACGGCCTTCTGAGGAGAGTCAGTTCCACCTACAACGCAGTTCTGAGAGAGAGTCTGATGGTCAACGCTGGTCAAACTTCTGATCTGCAGTTGCAGCCCTAAATTTTGCATCCTTCCACACGTGTGAGTGAAGAGTCCCTTTCTGTGTAGTAGGAGAAGAGCCTCTTTTTTGTGTGGGAGAGAGAGAGAGAGATGTGATGATATGTGTGTGTCCAAATGAGGAAAAGACCTTCTATATTTATATACAAATGTTGATGACGAATAGATGCGTCTGTTGGGCTTCTGAGCCTATATGAGTTGCTGGTCGGCTTGATAATTATTCCATAATCAAAATAAATTCATATCTCCATAAATACTTATCGGAATCGGATGATCTTTAGATCAATCCTACACCTCTCGACGAGAGGAGTCTAGGAAAAATATTATCAGCCATGAATAAGGTGACCCACATGGAGTTTGGCCCTAGTTGCCAATTTTAACACTCCCTCTCAATTAGGGAGAACTTCATCAACAATTCGTCTGTCTGTCGCTACTATTCATCCATCAAATGCACTGCCCTGTACAACTTGACCCCTTCTCTGCTTTGCTCTGTTCTGCCTTGTGCTGATCTGCTTTGCTCTGCTCTGTTCTGCTCTGCTCGAATTATGAAGAAGAAGAAGTGATCGAGGATGTATCATACTATCCTCCACTGACTCAAAGTTAGTCTCAGAGTGTGTACCATTGGTCCCAAACCAGTCCTCAACCGACCCGAAGTCAGTGTCATAGTGGGTACAACTCTTACCACTGGTCCCAGACTAGTATCATTGATCCCAGGTCAATGAAGGTCATCCTAGCATAGGGAGTACGGTAGATACAACAATGTGTCCATCGGTACTACTATGGTCCCTATCCTCATTTCCCTGCTCATTGATTAGATGAGAGGTACTTCCCACGAGTCTTGGACTGCATGGGTAGGATGCCTCGACAGGAGAATTAATCATCCCGTCCAAAGGAGAGCGAATCATCCTGTCCAGTGAATGCCACAGAGAACTAATCATCGTGACCCACATGAGGGCGAATCATCCTATTCCACAATCGCCATGGAGAACACATCATCCAGGCCTCATAGGAGAACTAATCATCCTGCTACACAATCGTCATGGAGAACACATCATCCAGACCTCACAGGAGAACTATTCATCCTGCTACACAATCGTCATGGAGAACACATCATCTAGACCTCACAAAAGAACTGATCATCTTGTTACATAGTTTCCACGGGGTGTCACAGGGAAAGTTTTGATTCTTTTACCTTGTACACGTACACCACTAGGGCATGGTGAGTCACCCTGTGGTCATATGTCGCTCCAAGAAGTACCCCGCGCCCCCCCGGAGCTCCAAGATCTCCATACATCATACAGGACCCTCATTAGAGGGTTTTTGAACGACACCAAGTCGTTCTCGGAAAGTAAAAAATTTGACCTTTCCTAGGGGCTTTGTCAGAAAATCGGCGACTTGTTCATTTGTACCGATATGTTGGAGCCTTATAGCTCCCCGTTGCACCATATCTTGAATATAGTGGTACCTGATATCGATATGTTTGGAGTGATCATGAATTACGGGATTCTCTGATAAACGAATCCCACTCTGGTTATCACACAGGATCAAGGTGGTATCCAATGTAAATCCAAACAACTCACTGAAGAGCTTTCGTACCCTGATTGCCTCAGAGGTGGCCATGCTAGCAGCAATATACTCTGCCTCGGCGGTGCTCAAAGCCACCAACTTCTGCTTTTTGCTCATCCAGGATATCGAAGCAGATCCCAAGGAGAAAAAGCTCCCGGAAGTGCTCTTACGATCCACCACACTGCCTGACCAATCAACATCAGTGTATCCAAGTAGTCTCACATCTCCGACAGTGTATCTTAACCCATAAGTAATTGTGCCACGAAGATATCTCAATAGATTCTTGGCACCAATCTAATGTATGTGGTGAGGTTCAACCATATGTTGACTGAATGTGTTGACTGTGAAGCATATATCTGGACGGGAGTTCACTAAGAACATTAATGCTACAACGTGTTGAGGATACTCGGTGGCATTTTGTAAAATAGGTCCAGCAGTGCTACCGCTTAACTTCTTAAAGTCAAGCTCATCGGGGTAGTGACAGGCTTGCAATCCACCATACCAAATCTTTCCAATATCTTCACCACATATTTTCCTTGAGATAGGAAAATTTCCCTTGGCTTCTGCCAGACTTCAAGTCCTAGGAAATAGTGCATCATGCCTAGGTCCTTCATTTCAAATTTAGAAGCCAACTCCCTCTTACATTTGTGAATGAGAGGGTCTGCACGTGTTAGAAAGAGGTCATCCACATACAACACCAATATGAGAGGTTTGTCATCTTCAACCTTAAAGTAAAGGTTAGGGTTGACTTCACTCCTAGTGAATCCCGACTCCATCAAGTAGCTATTGATCCTCTCATACCATGATTGGGGTGCTTGCTTCAGCCCATAGAGAGCCTTCTTCAACCTGCATACATGAGATTTTCGATCATAAATCTCAAATCCTTCGGGTTGCTCCACGTAGACCTCTTCTTTGATCGAACCATGGAAGAACGCGGTCTTGACATCCATCTGATGTAGGTTCCATCCTTGTGAAGCCACAAGGGCTATGATCGAGCGGATGGTAGTATATCGGGCAACAAGTGCAAATATCTCGCATAGTCTATACCTTCCTTCTAGGAGAAACCACGAGTGACAAAACGAGCCTTATACTTTTCCGTACTTCCATCTGCTGGATGCTTTATCTTGTGAAGCCATTTAGAAGTGACAACTGTCTTGTCCTGTGGTCTGGGAACTACTTCCCAGACATCATTCTTCATAATAGACTCATATTCTTCGGTCATAGTATCCTTCCATACTTGATGCTTGACGGCATCTGAGAATGATGAAGGCTCATTTTGTATGATCGTGCTCATGATGGTCAGGTATCCCTGATACTTGTTAGGTTTCTTACTTCCACGGAAGGTTCCTCGAGGTGCAGTGTGTCTTTCAGCATCATTGAGTAGCCCCCTAAGCCAAGAGGGCCTCTTCCTAGAAGAGGAAGGCTTAGGTGGATCAATAGGATCCATGGGTTCATCCACATCGGGCATTGTTACATCGTCTTTTTCTTTTGGTTCCCTGGTGTCAGCTTCTTGAGAGCTCCTTAAAGTAGGAAGATTATTCACCTTGCTGAGAGCCATATCTTCGTCAAAGGTGACATCATGACTAATCATGACTTCCCTTTGACTGGCGACATAGATTCTATAGCCCTTAGTATTTTCACCATAGCCCACGGAGATTCCTTTCTTTCCAGATGCACCCAATTTATTCCTTTTCTCTTTCGGCACATGAAAATATACAGGGCTTCCAAAAATTCTAAAATGAGATACGTCAGGTTTCTTATCAGTGAACATTTCTTCAAGAGTCTTGGAACCCAATGCTTGATGAGGGCATCAATTTTGTACATATACGGCGGTGCTTGCAGCTTTAGCCCATAGAAACTTTGGAAGTCTTTGATCCTGGAGCATAGCACATACAACTTCCACAATCGTACGGTTCTTCCTCTCCGCCACACCATTCTGTTTAGGAGTATATGGTGTAGTAGTCTCGCTCTTAATGCTAGCCTCTTTACAAAAGTCATGAAACTCGTTAGATTCATATTTAGTCCCATTATCAGTCCTTAAGATCTTGATCTTCTTTTCGGTTTGATTCCCAATCAAGGCTTTGAAGTGTTGAAACCAAGAGAACACTTCATCCTTCTTTTTCAAGAAGTATATCCAAGTCTTTCGAGAATAGTCATTTATAAAAGTAAGGTAATATGAATATCCTCCCAAGGAGTTCACAGGCATCATACCATATATGTCTGAGTGAGCCAACTGTAATATATCGGAGGTTTTGCTTTGGCTTGAGGGGAATGGTCCCCTTTTGAGCTTTCCTTCGGCATATCCCGGACATACACCTTCTTTCTAACTCGGAATTCGGGTATCCCTGTCACCATTTGTCTTACATCGGGTAGAACTTTATAATGAAGGTGGGCAAACCTCCGATGCCAAAGTTCGGATTGAAGAGATGTGTCACAAGACATGACACCTAGCGGACTTCCACCGACCTGATATAATGAATCAACTCGAAACCCAAGAGTAAAGGCATCTTTAACATTGTTTTTCCATACATGTATCTTGCCATCACTGAAGGTCACCTTGTAGCCTTTGTCTTCCATATTGCCGAGATGGACATCAGGTTCTTTTTGAGGTCAGGTACATATAATACATCCTGTAAGTGGATCGTATTACCTCGATTCAATTTAAGAGAGACATTGCCTACACCTTTCACGGGATATTTCATATTATCTCCAAGGACAATTTCCAGGTTAGTTTCTTTCTCTATCAGATTATGGAGAACTTCTTTGTAACCAGTGAAGTGCCTTGAGGCACTACTATCAATAAGCCAATTTCCTAGTGAGTCTGGAGGAGCAGAGGTAGATAGAGCAGCTGGTAGATAATATTCGTCCTGTTTATTGTCAACAGTGTTAGATTCATACCTGGAATTTCTAGCCTTCTTGAATGGTTGTCCTCTTCCTTGATTTCCAACACTCCTTTTACCTCTGCTATTAGATTTGCCATTCCTTTGATTGTCATGAGAGGGATTTTGATCGTCGTCCTGGTGAGAGTTCCTTCTATCAGGGCATTCCCTTGCATAGTGACCTGCTTTATCGCAAATGTAACATTGTCCTTTTCTTCCACCCTTAGGTCCAACCTTTCTTTTTGATTTAGTCCTGGAATTATTTATTTTCTTAGCATGAGAAGAAAAGGCAGCAGGAGGACCTTTAGGCATGGGCATTTCTCGCTCTTCTATCCTTGTTTCTTCTTGAATGCATCTTGCCATTAATTCCTCGAAACCAGGAATTACGTTATTGTTGAGAAGAGTAGTGTTGAAAACGTACCATTCGGATGGTAATCCCCCAAGGGTTGAGAGTGCCATTTCCCTATCAGTAATAATTTCTCCAATAGATAGGAGATCGTTCTTGATCTCGGTTATTCTTAAGAAATATGCTTGCATGCTCTCATCTTTGCCCTTCTTAATTTCCTTCAGTGTATTTCTAAGAAACAAAACTTGATTTGCATCATTAACTTGAAATAAACTCACCAGTCTATCGTAGATTTCCTTGGAGGTGTTCAGATCGGAGATGTAGGCCACCAAACGCTTGTCGATAGAGTCCTGGATGATCTTCTTTGTTTTGACTTTTTCGGGATTCCATTTGTTCCTGGCAGCAGCAGGTGCATTTGATGGAGGCTCAACAATATTGCCTCTCACATGGTCCAACACTCTTTGATCTTCCAAAGTCACATCGAGAGACATCTTCCATCCGTGATAGTCAGACTTCTCACGGAGCTTGTCTTCGACGGGGAAGAGTGTTGAGGACCCCATAGTTCTTTAAGAATAGCCTTGCCAATCTTCTCTTCGGTGATTGCTCTTGCTCTTGCTTGGGCTTTGTCTTCACCTCAGCGCTGATTCCATGTTAAGTTATGGTATGTTCTATGCTTAGAGCAGTTTACTTCTTTTTATTATTATTATCCACAGATTAGCAATCACATGTACATTAAGTAAAGTGCAGATAGAACATTAAACGATCGACAGAAAACAAGCCAAGAAAAGAGACACAAGATTTGGCGGCTAGCCAGGGACAAATCCAATATGAGGAAACCATTTGATCAAATCTTCTTTTATCTTCAATAATTCAGTAGAGAGAAATAGTACAAAAATCTGATTTGCATTAGCAACAACAAACCCTAGATCAGCCCTAAACTAGGGCAGACAATATCTTGCAAACCGACCGTCGGATTGCCTTGATTCCTTCACCAAAATGTACGGCCTTCTGAGGAGAGTCAGTTCCACCTACAACGTAGTTCTGAGAGAGTCTGATGGTCAACGCTGGTCAAATTTCGAATTTGCAGTTGCAACCCTAAATTCTGCGTCCTTTCTTCCACACGTGTGAGAGAAGAGTCCCTTTCTGCGCAGTAGGAGAAGAGCCTCTTTTCTGCGCAGGAGAGAGAGAGAGAGATGTGATTAGATGTGTGTGTCCAAATGAGGAAAAAACCTTCTGTATTTATATACAAATGTTGATGATGAATAGATGCGTCTGTTGGGCTTTTGATCCTACATGAGTTGCTGGTTGGCTTGATAATTATTCCATAATAAAAATAAATTCATATCTCCATAAATACGTATCGGAATTGGATGATCTTTAGATCAATCTTACACTTCTCGATGAGAGGAATCTAGGAAAAATATTATTAGCCATGAATAAGCTGACCCACATGGAGTTTGGCCCTAGTTGCCAATATTAACAAACATCATATCTCAAAGATACAATAAAAGTTTCTATCAAGTGACTCCATCAAGTTAGGGCATTTAGTTTTACCATATGCCATCAAGACATGACCATAGGTAGTAAGAGATCTAGAATATCAATCTCATAGTTATACCTCTATCATCAAGGTTACCATGCTTATCATTATTAATAGGATCAAGTAAGGTCATTTAATAGAACTTTATCAACACAACAAGAGTTTCAACTCTTTTTCCCATACTTTCATGTTCATCACAAGCATTATAAAGAGTCAATGAGCTATCCTTTTATATGAAATCCATCATGACTTATGTATGACAAGTATCAAGAGTATCATTTACTAGAGTCATGGTGCTAGCCTTCTTTACGGGATTAAGATATCCAACAAATAGATGTTAGCCAAACATCAAGTATATTGATGTATCAACATTAGGTAGCCTCATAGAATTGAACAAGATCAAAATGTTTAAAATGTAAGATACTTGTTCAATATCAAGTGGACCATTTCATCATAAGAACCATGAATCCAAATCAGTTTCAGATGCATGTATGAGCCATTAAAGAAAGAGACATTCCGATCATACCTTAGGGCTTAATAGCTGAAACATAACATTGAAACAATACCTTGTAGTGTTCAAATACCTGTGCACCTTCTCATTAGACATAGGCAGCTTGTGTCACCTGGAATTTCATCCTTCACTGGCAAACTCTACTTCATCCTTCATTGGCAAACTCTACTTCCCCTGTGCAAATCGATCCCATTGGCAAATTCACACTTGTCCCGACAACTCGACCTCCTTGAAACGATTCGCACTGGCTGGAGGAAATCAACCTCTGCAAATAAATCGATCTCCCTCTGTCACTAAGAATCTGGAAATCATTGTGAAGAATTCTTCTCTAACAAATCGATCCCAATCTTTGCTGTTCCCTACTACTGGTGTCTCCCATGCTATCACTGCGCCCTTGCTATCACTGAAAATATGCTCACTTGAACTCTTCAAATAATCTCCAATGGTCCCATTGATCTTCTCTTATAATCTCTCATTGATAAGTCAACAATCATGATCTAACTGCAATCGGTGGCTAAGATCAACTTGTCTTCAGTGGCTAAGATCAACTTGTCTTCCTCAAATCATTTTTCTAGAAGTCACTAGAGCAAAATCAACTTGTCTTAATTAATATTGATTGATTAACCCATTTCCCTAAGTTATACTTAGGAAAATAATTAAATTGGCTAATTAATTTAATTAAGACAATTTCAATAGGAAACATTTTCTAGGTACTAGAGATAATTAATCCTCTTGTGTTCCTTAGTCTCATAGACACCATCTGAGACTGCATACCTATCCGAGCTACAAAAACTAACAATGGCTTGAGCATTTGAACTGTGAAGACAATCTCTGTACCAAAACTGATCTCCGAGAGTCATCATTAGCTGCTCTCGAGTCCGCCACTCCAGAAATCTTGTTGATGAAATGTCATCATCGTTCAAGTGAAGACTCCTTTAAGATTGAACGTGTAGGCAAAAATGGTGTCAAGTATCACAGGCAGAGAACCAATAACCAAGCACAGATAGAATAAATATAAAGGACAAGCATCTTATTACCACCTTTGTTGACTCAAGCTGCTATAATCTGCTCTTCTCCAAACCTTATCTAGCTTAAGAGGCAACGAGAGAAAAAAGAGGAGCATCAACGAAAAGAAGAAGAATATATTCTAAATCAAACCCATTTAGCAAAAATAGGACCAGAATGAAGTTCGACACATAGAAGTAGCCTCAAAGCTCTATATTGCACACAACATCACTGCATTGGATCTCTGGCATTCATCCAATGTTACTTGGGAGCGGGAGCGAAAGCGGGGAGCGGGAGCGAAAACGGGAGCGGGAGTGACATTTTTAGAAGCTCCCGGTTTGGGAGCGAATCCCGAAGCGATTTTTTAAAAATATATATATTTTTTAATTTTTGATACATATATGTCAACAAAAACATGTAGAATGATGAATTCGATATAAAAAACATAAAAAAACATAGATTGATCATTGAGCCATATCACATCAATCATCTAGAAGTTCTAATCTTCATCAACCATGTCCACAAGTTAGTAAAATACATATTACAACTGCAACATATTGAGTCTCGTGAATCATGATTCATCAAATTCAATCTTAAAGTTTCAATTTCAAGCTTTCAAAATTGAAAATTCAATATATAATATTTATCATCATTGATCACCAAAGTTGTACTTGTAAGCTAAGTTTAACCATTACAAGAAGCAATATCTTAGATATTTCTAAGTCCTAACTTCTAACTGTTAACATGAAATGAAATGTTATAAAATGAAACATGAATAGTGAAATGAAATGAAACAACTTTAGTCTTTCACGAAGCATCATATTCATAATTCACAATCATTACCAATGAGTTATAATTGCCAACTTCAAACTTCAAATTTTCATTGTCACAGTCATAGATTGTTTACAAAAAATATCATTATGATATGAAAGAGTCAAGGACTCAAGACTCAACAATTATGGAAACTAATAGAAACTAGAAAAGACAAGTAAATTGTAAATCTACATGTGGCCCTTGCCACGAGAGTCTCCAGGAGTATAAGCAGGTCATGGTGGTCTTCTAGGAGTCTCCATACAGACTGACGACCAGAACTAGAAGGCACATGCCCTCCACGTGAGGGTGTAGATGGAGGTGGCTACAACAAAGGAACAAGACTCGGAACTCGAGCACTGCTATTGGATGGTGGAGGTGGAGGTGGCATGGCTGCTTCATCTTCGTCCCTTATAAGTTCCTCTTCTAGTTCTTCAAGATGTACAATTCCATCCTCCAATTTGTCATCCTCTGGGTGCTTGTCCCAAATTTTAAATGTGGGATCCTCATAAGCCCGCTCACAGTAATGACTCAACAACCTCAAGTTGTAGTGCACATAAACCAAGCTTTCTACTCGGTTTTCATTGACTTTGTGTCTTTTCACATTATGTATGTAGCTGTAGGTGCTCCAACACCTCTCTGTAGAAGAAGTATTTACAACCTGTGAAAGAACTTTTTTTGCCAATTTTGTCAAAGCTCCATGGCCGCCATATGTTTCCCACCATATGAGAGAATCAAATCTATCTCTGTCATCCATTGCATGGAAGTTACCGAACAAACCAGTGCCACTAAAGTATTTGCCTATTTCAAGGTGCACAGCTACACATTCCTCCCTGTCAGGTATCAACTTTTCTAATGCTTGCAAATATCCACTAGTTACCTCTACATCGAAATGGGGTTTGGTCCTAATCCCACCCCCTGGTGCAAGTTGGCCCAACCAAGATGTACAGTAGTATTTTGGTGTAAGGATATACGCCAAGCAATGTAGTGGAAGATTAAGTTTATTCCACCGTTCACACACAAAATCATGAATCAGTTTGTACAAGTCGGGATCTTTGTTATAAACAACATCTTTTATTTGCCCCAAGATGGTATCCATCTGCTCATACACCTCGCCAATCACTGGTTTGTCTGTATCTGCAAACCGAATCATGTGATAAATGGGCTTGGTGAAATCCAATACTTGCTTCACACTTGTCCAAAACTGACCATCAAGAGCGGCCTCCTCCACCAATTCAAAACCTCGCCTGTCAGCTGCATTTGTAGCCCTTTCCTTTAATACCTGCCAATGTGGACTTGATACCATGCTAGCAATGACTCTCTTACCTTCAAAAGGCGCCTGAAGGTGAGGTAATAGCTACCACATCTAGTCTTCGCAATCTTCAACAACTCCAATCTCGAGTGACTGCGGAAAAGGCCATGGGTATTGCTATGATTTGTAATAAATTTTATCATTTGTTTGCCTTTCTTGTACAAATCACCAATCCAGTTGTATTGTGCATTTTTGTTCTTGACAATGTCATGCATCAGAAGGTTCAATGTGTGAACCAAACATCCAGACCAAAATATGTTGGGGTATTTATCCTCAATAATTGTTCCCGCTGCCTTACAATTAGCAGCATTATCAGTGATGACTTGGATGACATTGTATGGCCCAATACGGTCAATTGTTTCAAGTAATGCTTCTACAATGTTGATGGCGGTCCTGAACTTGTCTGAGTAATCATGTGCAGTTAGAAAGATGGCACCACTAACAGACACAGCAAGAACACTTATCAATGGCTTGCCTTTTACATTTGTCCATCCATCAGATACAATGGACACCCCATGGTCAGTCCAAGGACTTGTCATTCTTTTCAAAGAATGTGATATTTTTGCTTTTTCATGATCAAGTCCAACGGTTCTTGCCTTGTCATACCCAGGGCTCTTGTATACTTTAGGGGCATCATTTATGGCAGAAACCATTTCGTGCCAATAAGGTGAGCGAAGAACATTGAATGGTATCCCACATGCATAGAGAAACCTGTAAACCTTTGAATCCACATCATTCCTACACCCATCATCAAGGAAATCTGATATGGTTCTACGCCTTAACGCTGATGACCCTGTGCCTCCATATCCACTGCCTTAGGAGGATGCTGAAGGAGTTCGTTGTGCTTGTGATTGTGAGCTTGGTTCAAAGAAACCCCTTGATTTTTTTGATTTGTATTGGGCTTCCTCCTTTTCCCTTATGTATTTGGCTCTATCCGCTGCTGACACAGTTGGACAAGTTTTGATTCCTATCTGTTTGTCTCCATCCCATGGCCTTTCCTCGTAGAGGTGTTTTCTGGCACGGGTGTATGAGCCTGTGTAATTATTGTTGCAATGGGGGCAATGAAATTTAGTGGTTCCACCCCCTCTCACTGCTTCAGGCCTATTAACATATTTCCACAATGGGTTTTGGTCTTGTTTAGTTTTTTGAGAGTCATGTTCACCCTCCTCCAGCTCCTCCTCACCAGGGTTTTCATCAAATCCACTTTCTCCAGCTTCTTCATCCCCCTCTTCATTTCCGTTTCCTACTCTCCAACACCATAATAACCATAAAAGGGACCAAGAAGAGGAAAATGCCAAGAAATATAGTTAGGTCCATGATGTTTGATATTTGTAGGCTTTTGAATCTGCAAATTAATTTAATTTATTTAGATTAATTAATTTAATTTAGATTCATGATTTTTTTACTAAATAAAGTTAATAAACTAAATTAAACTAAATTAAACTAACTAAACTAACTAAATTACTACCTAACTAAGGTTTAAAATACTAAATTACTAAGTTACTAACCTCTTGGCAGGCTTGCTCCTTGCTCCTCGGTGCTTGCTTCTCGCTTCTCCTCGCTCCTTTGCTCTTGCTCTCCAGCTTCTATTCAACTCATTCAAGTGATAATGAATTTTTTTTGCTCCCTTGTGTTTTTTAAAACATAATTATAATTATAATTATTATTTTTTTATTTTTTATTTTATTTTATTTATTTTATTTATTTATTTTTTTTTTTCGCGTCCGCGATTCTTTTTCTGCCCGGATCGCTCCTGGCGTTGGTTGAATCGCTCTCGGAGCGAAAATTTAACGCTCGGGAGCGATTGCTCCCTGATCGCTCCCGAGTTGTAATTTTTGCTCCAGGAGCGACGCTCTCGATATCGCTCCCGATTTTGGTAGGGAGCGCAATTTTTTTTATTGGGAGCGCGTTCCCGACCCGCTCCCGCCCGGAGCGCGGATTGGGAGCGGGTTCGAAGGGGGGGAGCACTCCCCCGCAACTCTGCATTCGTCCAACCCAACTACAAAAATTGAAGATCAAACCACTGCTAATTGAACATACAACCTATGGCTATGGGAATACGTGCAATTCCAACATAAATGCCCACACAACGCACTGCACATGCCACAAACCATGAACTGGTGGGCACCTACACTCGGAAAGAGGGGATTTGATCAATTCATGTGAAATAAGACCAAAAAAACCCTTTGCAAGGCGGACTGTAGAACTCCAGAAAGTTGAGAATACAATCAAAATCTGAGAAACAATAGGAACATAGGGTTTCAAGCAGTGGAAGAGAAATCCTGCGACCAAGAGCAGATTCTTGAAATAACTGTTGCTGTGGTCTCCCTTTCTGAAATTCTTGCATGAATTTCAGAGTCGATTGTGTATGAAAATGGGCACGTGGTTGCTCGGATTGTAGTGGGTAAAGAAACTCTTATTCAGACTCGTTGGCTCTGGCAGATATGATAGGATATCTGGGCCCGAGCATATTGCATAGAGAAAATAGGCGCCAAGGGTTTCTAGGTTAGGAAAATGAGTGTGAGACAACTTGAGCAGATGAAATGGGCGTCGGGCAGAGAAATGTCTGAGGCAATGCCAGACTTGAGCAGTGCACAGATCTGACAGGCTCTGTCACCTCAGCTCTGATAGCCCTGTTGAACACACAAAAGTAATAGACCAATTTAGATAAATCTTGTGTTGCATATTATTCACAAAATATACATATTAATACACAATTTTCTGAACCTTGGTTTCATATTCCAAGCAGTCTCTTGGACTTTTCATGACTGTTGGCTTTCACTTGAGGCTTTTCACCTTCCATTCAAGTGAATGAGCGAAGTTTACATAACCCAAGAGGATTAGGTTCCCAACACTAGGGGAAAAGAAAATAAATAAAACACATGAACACAAAATAATGCTTGGAAAAAAAACCAGACCTAGAAAATCATTCAATCTTGCATGAAAAATTGGCAATAAGAGGAAAACACTATGCATATTGCAAACCCTTGCATAAATCTTGAAAAAACTAATTACATGCTAGAGAAATAACACATACCCAGGGATATGAAAATCACAGTTGGAAATCAATCCCCTCTTCACAAAAGATTCTTTGATGGCAACGGAAATGCTTGTTTGTCTCTCCTTAGATTGACAGAAGATGATGCCACGATGCCTTTGCTCTCAATATTAACTGCTGCAAACAAAAATGACATAAGATATCTAGTTTGGCTGTTCTATTGACCAAAAATTGGCACATGATGATTTTCTTTCTGTGGTGGTGTGATTTTTTCAAAATATTGTTGTGTGGCATTTTTGATTAATTTCAATGATCTGGGGACATCACAAAAAATAAGATGTTGGCAATTTATTATGCTGTTTGCATCAGCAGACCACATTAAACATTGAACATCTTTTACTTCAGATTGCAATATTAATAAATTCGGAGATAGAGAGATTTCAAATTATTAGTCTTTAAAAAGAGATCCTATAATTCTTATTATTATAGAGAGTAGTTGTACTGTTGTTCACAGATCCATGTTAATGTATGGGTATTAACCTATCTATCTTTGTAGAGGTACTTCTAGGAGAATGCAATTTTCACTTTTTCTGTTTCCCCGTATATATGTTTACATTGACCTGTTCATGCTTTGAAATTTAATTTTATTGTATAACCAATTGAGATGAAAATGTATCATTGGCTTCATCACATGCATATGGATCTTGTTGAAACACATGAAAATCCTTGTACTGATTTTTTAATTAGTTGAATACAGGTGGTTGAAGCACAATCAGCTGTCATATCCACGTATTGGTGTGCTGGTAAACACTGTTGCTGATGATTTAGAAGGTTTAAAACTACGAATTCGGTGGCTAAAATCTATTCATGTAAAAGGGAGATATCTTGGAGTGTTGCTTACCAGACATGAAAGTATTTTGAGACGTCCAATAGAAGATCTGGATAATAATGTCCAATTTCTGGAAAGTCATGGAGTTTTAATAGATTGGATGGGTCTTGTTGTAAGCCGTTGTCCAGAAATTTTGTCTTTTAGCACGGAGGAACTCAAATGCAGAGTGAATTTTTTCTTGGAACTTGGCATGAATGATAATGATTTTGGAACTATGGTTTTTGAGTATCCTAAAGTGATTGGATTCTTCAGCATTGCAGACATGATTAACAAGGTTTTCTCTCTACATTTGTAAGATTTTCTGGACTAATGTCTTAGGCACGAATTACAATGCAGCCTTCTGCTTTTTTTATAGTGACAATTAATAGTCTGGGAAATAATTTAACGAACTAATATGCTACTTATGGATATTATAATTTTTGCACATTGCTCATTCAAATTAGAAAATATATTGATGAAACTGTTTACAAAATCCTAAATAGGTGAACCTTAGTATTCTGTAAACTGAAAATTGAAAATAAGTGCTATTAACCTCAGTTTTACGCCTTTATAGCCAATTGCACCTTGTATTTGTAATTGCATATTTCTAAAAATTATCATTGTAGCCTAAATAGATGAACCTTCGTATTTGTTTTGCATAAAGCTTCCTTTGACTACTAAACAGAAATAGTATTAGTATATTTTGGGCTTTAATACAAAAAAACAGGTTTTGAAATAAGTCTTCACAAGCGTAGCCCAAAAAACTATAATGACAAAACACTGTCAGCCATAGTGCAACTAGCTAGAAGTCTAAGGTTTGTAAAAGCATAACAACAAAAATTAAAGCGTGACAACCCAAACCAAGACTATGAAGTAATCATGCCAGCATTAGAGGAGGCTGGTCATGATCATTAAGAGCAGACCCTAAACTAATATCTGGGGGATCAGCAACAAGTGGTTTCACAGGCTTCTGTCATTGGCAGGTTTCGGCAGTGTAGGCCCTTCAAAAATAGTCAAGTGCTTGTCATTCTTGGGTGGGGCTGAGGGCTACTGCCTTATCTCCTGTACCTGCCTATTGGATTTGTGTTGGGGCTTGTTACCACAAAAGCTGGCAGTCCTATTGCAAAGTACCACTAGGCAGAACCATAACTTAGGGCAACAAGAGATTGGTTGCCATTGTCACCTCAACAACCTCCTTCCTGCTTTTTAGTGGTGTTTGACCACAAGGGAGGCTTCTGTAAATACACACCTAAAAGATACTCATTGATAATGGTCAACGTGATTGATATGGGGTTTACTAATTAGGATATAGTACTAGAGGAGCCTAGAAGGCCTAAGTAATCTTTGCCAAAGTTGAGGTACTCTATTCTTAGATCAATTAGAGGGCTGTTATAAGTTAGGATTTTGCATATTTTGAATGATAAGGCAATTGATGTCATATACAGCCAAAAGAAAAGGTCTTTTGATGAATAATTAACAAAAGAGGCAAAATATTCAATTAGATACCAAGGATTTGGGGTTTTTAATGGTGTTTTATGGCTGAAATCATGCATAAACAACAGATAAATGACAATGTCAGCCCTAGAAGGTAGGGTTTAACATGCAACAATGCTAATTTTGCTTTTATATAAAATTTTAATGCATTCCCTACTTTAAGAGCAATAAAACATCAAACACAAATTACTTTTTGGCAATTTTTCAGATAACCCTAGACATCTAGGAATTAGATAGAATAAGTAAAAAATTATTAAAGAGGAGGGTTTTGATGAACACTATTGTAATTAGTGCCTTGTTCCAAATGGGAAAATGGAGTCTTATAGGGCTAAATCAATGAGAATGGGCTTGTTAAGGTTGGGGGAATGATTAGGACATCCACTTTAAACCCTAGTGATTTCCTTGTGATGGGAGATTTTAACTTTAATGGATGTGTAGCCCACCAAAAGTGGGGTACCCATTTGGAGAGCTTTTCTTTCTGATGAATGCTCTTTCAACCGACAACAACAGCCATTGACAACCACCTGATAGCTTTGATGTGCTACTTTATTTCTGCCACCTGAGCCAACCATCATGTACCCTCACTCATTTGTCGAGAACGTATGTTTGAAGGTGGGCTATCCAATCCTAATGGTATGATTTTTCATTATGTAATTAGGTGCTTATGCTTGTTTCTCTTGGGTACACTTGGGTATGGATTACTGGGTGACTTGGAAGGTGGAATGGTTTTGACTGTAGTCTTGTTCCCTTACATTAACTGGGGGGTTAATCTTTGACCCTAGTCCTGTGGGATCTCCCCTACTGGCTTGCAACTTTAGGATGGCAGTACTTGGGAAACCCCAATTTTTGTAGCGTGCTCTTGTTTTCGCGTTCCACATTTTTCACTCCCCTCCACACATTACGTGCCCTATTTCATCATCTTCTCTCTTTGGGTCCACAAGGCTCTGGTACTCCCCCTCCCCCTCCCCTTGCCCACATCTGGATCGGGCCTAGAACGGTGCCACGGAGTTTGATGCAGCTAAAAAAAGGGAGATAAAAGCATATTATGGCCACATACAAAAGGAAATATACCGCAAAATGCAAAAGTTGGCCAGGACAATAAAATTTAGCACGTGGGCAAAAACCAAGCATGGGCTCTACCCCTTGTCATTATGGCTATCACCATGGTTCCTAGGGCCCCTATGAGTGCCCCTTGTATCATTAAGGAACCCATGTCTGTCCCAACCCATGGTGGGCGATGAACTGCCCCACCTTAAGGGGGTAATTATTGCTACATCATACACATCATGCTCTCATTCCATGGAGCCCCGAGCAGTAAAATGAAAAAAATCAATAAAAGGCAAAAGGCAAATGAAGAAGGGTGGAAAAATAAGGGTTGGGGTAACTGATGTACCACGATTGCTCCCTCCTACATTCATACACCCACATATGTGGACATCTCTCATCATCACCACCTTGAGTCCATGACAGTTGGCCTTGAGACCCTTGTGTCCCCATCCATCTCATCATTTTCCACATGACACCCAGCAATTGAAGGATGTACCTTGGACATATCCTCCTTTTAGGGGCTGAAAACACCTAATAGGGTTGTTTATTAACCACTCCTACCTAGGGAGGTAACACCATTACATGTTCAAAGCCCCATATTTGGAAGGGACACCCACTATGAAGTCTCATTTATGCATTAACAAGCTTATTTGCTCAAGGGTACTAATGAATTATTGTGTTCAAAGGTTAGGAGATGCATTGGATCTTATACAAGATTGCAAGTGGGTTTTCATCTTGGACTTGGCCTCCCTATACGGGATCCAAGCCCTCCAGAGGATCATGATGTCATTTATAGGGTGAGCGTTGAGAGGAATGGGCCTCCATTTATGCAGAACATTGATTGCCACACTATGGGCTTCTTAAGTATCATTATTAGCTTGTTTGTTACCCCAGTTATTCGAGAGGTGATGCACATCCACCGTGATGCCCCAACTAGCTACACATTGCACTCGACACTTCGCAACTGATCCAAGGCCTAGAGGAGGTTGTGTCTTTCCTAGGGAGACTTGGGAGGGCATGTGTCATCCTTGAGCCCTCGTTAATGGAGCATCGACATGATTTTGAGCCACTTGGAGACCCATGAGACCCAAAGACGTTTTGGAACATAATGAGGAGATGACCCTCTTTATCATGATTTTAGAGGCCCTCTACCAAATTTCTAGCACAAGAGGCCTCACCGCTAGCCTTGGAGAGCACTTTGCATGGATGATGTCATCCCTACATTGGCTAGAGAGAGAAAAAATAATGATTATTTGATAAGCTATCTTGGTTGGCTTGTAACCAAGGGTCGTTCACCTCATTTATTATGTTTTATGGGCTTCTCATTAGGAATTCGATTTTTTAACTCATGTATAAACATATGAGACCTAGTCTCATCTCAAGCCATCACACTTGGGATTTTCACATGCCTCATTAGAGAATTCAGACTTGCAATTTGAGGAGGTTTTTGGATGTTCTTGGGATGAACTTTGATGTTTGGATCTTTATTGCTATCTTTTTGGAGCCTCTAATGTATATTCGATGGATGGCTATACTCTATATTGTCTTGTAAGTGTTTTTCTTTATGGTAAATTTTCTTGCAAATAATGTCTAATGGATGGAATTTGTTTTCATGATAAGAATTCACACTTTGCTTTATTGAAAATCTTTCAAAATTATAATCTTGGGAACTTTTGCATGTGTTACTCATTGATGATGTGGAAAGAATGTTCCTAGTGGATAATGATAGCATTTAATCCATGAAACTCCATTGACTAATGCTAACGAGGGTAATTGTTGGAAGAGGTAACTAGGGCTTCCTCTTTTAGCCTCCTTGAAGGTTAATTCAGCCAATTATAGGCACCCATGACTCCATACTCTCAATGGTCTAGGCACTAGTGAAGTCCCTTGGTGGTCAAACTTAAATTTAATCAATAAATTTTCTCTTCTTCCTCTTTAAAATTCATCCCTTTAAGGATAAAGAGGGTCAACTAGGGGTTGGTGCGAAATCTCTTGCGGGAGGAAATTTTGAACTTTGTTTATATAGAATTCTTCCTTTGTGTGTCCTCTAAAGGACCTCAAATTTTGGTGGAATTCCCACGGTGTATTCTCCATTAATTTTGATGCCTTAGTTGTCACATCAAGCGGGAACCCTAGAAGCTAATCCTTCAACTTAGGGATTCTTTGAAGGCAATTTCCTTAGTACTTGGTGAAGTAAATCATACATTTCCTTTTCTCTCATCTACCCTGTCCTTGGATGTACCCTTTTCTCATGTTAAAGCTCAACCCTAGGTCTTGTGTACTTATTTTAAAAGGGCTTTTTCATGGAAAGTCTTACTAGTCCCTCCCAAGGTTTGCATCATTTGTTGAACTTTCCATTGCATGAGCTACCTTACCTCACTTCAAACCTACCATAAAGACATTTACCATAAGTGAAGAGTATTGAGACTCCTCCCGTCGATGAAAATCCGAGAAGAGAAGGGGACTTAAGCTGTGGTGATAGTGGGCCTTTGTCCCATGTGTTGTCGTGCACTCTAGCTTTTGCCTCCTTACAAGGTCTGCTAGTTTGTGCAACAACAGGATGCACACTCAGAGTTCCCTTAAAGGTTTCTAGGAAATCAATTTTACATGTCATAAAGGAACACAATTTCAAGATAAGTTTAGCAATTATATCATTGTGCAATTAGAAACCCTACTACACAAATACAATATGCAAAATATAGAATAAATGCAACAAACTTACAAAAATTTCCAAGAGAAACACTTCAATCAATCCCAGGAAATCATCTCCAAGGAAAAACTATTTGCAAGAGAAATTCACACCATAAAAAGATCACATTTCGGTCCAAATAGAGACAAAAGGCCAATTCACACTCTTTAGAGAGAGAAGGGTGATGATGAAAATAAAATAAGGCCTCCTCTATTTATATGAGGACTAGCTTGCCTTATTTCCATGATTTTTACATGTAGAGCCTTAAAACATGTTTGCTGAAGTGTTCAACAAGTGTGAGGTCATAAGCGACCTTAATGTAACTCAAAAACATAACAATAAATGCCAAAATAGCCCACACTTGTGGGATATATTGCCGTCCACTGTGACGCCATCCTCTGTAAATGTTCAATATGTCACAAGCAAGTGACAAAATGGATCATGAGTGCTCCATACTCCAAGAAAAGCTCAAAGTGCAATGGGTGTGCCTCCATAAGTGCTTCCAAAATGATGATGCCATCACAATTGTGCCCTATGTTAGCTTTCTAGGGGAAAAAGGAGTGATGTGGCACCATCATACTCAAGCGTTGTCGTCCAAAGGTGATGTGCAAGCCTTGCCATATCATCTCAAGGATAACCAATGATGATTTAGGCTTTGAAACAAGCAACACCCATCAAACAATGTCAAGGCCAACTTGGGGGTTTCTTGGGCCCATTTGGGCATATCCTTAAAAAGTCTAATGCCCAATCTCAGTGGTTTAGCATTTCAGCATCTAGGGGTACTCATAAGAGTCAAGTACCACGTGGAATCATCTCACATCCCAATGCCCATCTCTGGAGGAGCAATGTTGCATCATCAAGGTTAGAACTGCTCTCTAGAGTGCTACTGAAGGAGATTAAGACCAACTCTCAAGGGGTCTTTGTCACTATAATAACAACACCTAACAAAAACCTCTCAAGATCAAGTGAAGTCAACAATCATTAGGGATAATAACAATTATTGCATCGTAGCGTACCATACTTATTGCTAGGGGCATAAGAATACTTTACACAAAACTCACATTCAAATGTCTAACTAGATCAAGACATGTAAGCAAGTTACCTAGCTTATATTAGGGATAGTTAGGTCAACAACCATGTTAGGTGTTTCCAACCCTGTTAGGGTGTTTCACATGTTTGTAGATTGAAGAACGCTTTGTACAAACTCAAGCGGGCACCTAGGGCATGATATTCCAGGATTGATGGATGCTTGATGAGCTTGGGCTTCACCAAGAGTGTTGCAAATCCTGACCTTTATTTCATGATTTTTGATGGCGATCCCTTGATCTAGGTGCTGTATGTGGATTATCTGTTCCTTATGTTGTACCTCTGAGATAGTAGTAGGTCAGTGACCAATGCCAGAGCATCTAAAATAATTGTTTTGCAGTTTTTGGTTATAGTTTTGGAAGACCATTGAATGAAGACAGATGTAGAATTGAAATACTTAATCCTTTGGATAATATTAATATCTCAGGAAAGGGCTGCTATAAAGCTTTACACAGTGATATAGATCAAATAGTGGTGAGAAGAAGACAAAAAATAATATGATTATCACAGTTTCTAGACTGTAAAACAGAACGATCATAAGTATGGAAACCTTCTAAACAACATTTCAAAGATTCAAGGCAATATAATTAAGCTTACAAAAGATGCTGATGATTTATTGATTAGAGGGGAGTAGCTAAACAGACAGTTCATTAATCCATTCTCTTAATAGATGATCACTTTAGGAGCTTATAGGAATAAATTGAGACACAATTATTCCTACCTAGATATCTCTATAAGTCATAAGCATATGAAGAAAGACATAATTATTGATAACTGGAAAAACTTACAGGATAACACAAACTGTGTAAAACCAAATTTAGAATCCTCTGCTTTGTATTAAGGTTCCAGAAAGACTGAGTACGTCAACTGTCTACAAAAGCTTCCTTCAAAGGTGCAACCAGGTTCAAAGTAGAATGAACAGTCACTACTTAACAAGCAATGAATAATGAATTTTGAACTTCGAACCCATAACAACTCGAGAAGAGAGTTATTTATACAATAATGAAACTAAGAAAATATCCTAAAATTGATTAAGATTTATTATAGGAAAGGAAAGATCTTCATGCAAGAAGATAGGGGCAGGACTTAACTGCTTCTTGTTGTCCCTTTTATTTAGGTTGTGCTGGCTTTGTTGTTTGATATTTTGCCCTTTAAGCTGCTTGATTGTTTGTATCCTTCACGTTGGATAATTTCTTCATTTGATCTTTCATCTGATACTCTTTAAACTATGTGGATATCCTTTGACCCTGCTGAGTAACCTTTACTGTGCATTTCAGGTTTTTTACTGTGTTTTTTAACAGTAAGATCTTTGTATTTGTCTTCAAACTGTATGCAGACTTTTTCTTTGTAAGCCTGGAACAGAAGTTTTTACCTGCAAAACATAGAAATTGTTAAGAAAACATAGGTGACAGAAGAGGACATCAATGGCTTTATTGAGTTTGAAAGGATATTGGAAGGAGTCCAGTGCGTATCGGAAGGTAAAACAATGGCTTTATTGGTCACAGAGGCTTATGGAGGGTTTACTGTGAAAACAGGGGAAACAAAGGAAAATGGTGATTTTTTCGTTTAAACAAAAAACAACTTTCTTTTTGAAATATGGTGCAAAGTGAACAGTGGTTATTTTGTCGTTATGCGGGAGGTGGTTTTGGTTTCCATCGCACTGCTTTATGAGGCGCGGGCAGTTTTGGGAGGGGTCACCCGAAACAATTTGAGCCTGACACGTAGCAAGGGGAGTCGGTGGAATACCGCTTTTCGGGTGGGTAATGCTCGGACAGAGAGCCAACCCGAAATCATTGAGGGTCGTGGATTTGAATGTATTGGATCGGACGGTGGTGGAGTGAAAAAGTAGTGCGGAGGGAAGAGAAAAGAGCAATGGAGGGGCCCAACGGTTAATCATGGCGTAATGGGCTTTATTATGGTTAAAAACTGAGATTAGCGAGGTTTTATGTTTAAAACATAAAAACATTTTAACAAAGAAATCCTTCGCAAAACATAGTGTGGCGGACTTGAAAAAGTATGAATTTGGGCAGATAAATGATATCGGGTCTGGGTTCATCGCATATTGCAATCACAGCTTAGCGAAGGAAAGGCCCATCGCAAGGAATGCGATAGGGGCCGGACGCGATGTGGACAATAGATCGTAGATAATAATGAGATCGAGTCTGGTTCCCATCACATATCGGAGATCGCAATGGCAGAGGGTAATGCTTTAGCCGGGACTTGCAATGGAGGTAGATGAGAAATGGGAATGAAATATGAAATATATCTGCGTCGGGTCCGAGTCCATCGCAATCGCATATCACAATGTAGGGAGAGTGCATCCATGTTGAAAGGCTTGTGATCCACTGATGCGATGTTTTATTTAATACATAGTTTTATAATAAAACTAAAGGTTTCAGGGTATTTTAATAAAGGGAGTTAATATATACGGGAAATGGAACTTTTAGGGGATTAATACTATAAGTTAGAGTTAATATGAAATATGAGCGGAAAAGGGAAATACACGAGTTAATATGAAATATGATCGGAAAAGGGAAATACACTAAGTATGATGCTTTTTAATAACTTATTTGCTTTCACATATATATATATCAATACTTTAGGCTAAACAACTTTTTGTGGGTTTTTTGGGTAACAGGGGATTTAGCATGGGGCTTTTACTTTTCCTAGGCAAAAAGGATTTTGACCTTAGTAAAAGGGTTTTTTAATGGAAAATGGATGAATATGAAAACTGTATGAAGGTGGGAAGGGGAAACTAGTAAATATAGGGATGAATAGGGATGAGGGAAGTTAATTAATTGATCATGTAGACCTTCATTTGCTTTGTGTAATTGCCTCATGGACATAGAAACATATGATAAAACATGATAAATGTACATTTTGTCCAATCAATTATCAAACTTCTGCAACCTTTCTTCTACTTACCCTTTGCTTATCCTATCATTTTTTCTTCACTTAATGGGTGCATTTAAGCTAGCAAACCCTTTTTCTTTCTGTTTATTTAAAAAACAAACTATCTAATTCTAACCTTATAACATCCAAGGGTTCAGATTAAACTGATGAGCACCTTATTATTCTCTACCTAACTACTGATCTGCGAAGATTAAACAGTTTGGCCAGATCTTTATTCTCTAACTATAACATCAAATTTAAAGCATGAAGCAGTCAAGATTAAACTATTTGGCTGTCATGGGTTGTGGCATTTATGACAAGCTGCACATAATCATTATTTTGCAGAAAAATAGTAGTGGCATTTAGACTTGCTCACTTTCAGAGTTTATTTGTTTTCTTTTCTTTCTAACTTAACATTTTCTTTTTGTCTTGATTTTTTAGGACATCTAACCTAACATTTTCTTTGATATGGACATTATATCAAGATTTTTTTCAAAAACATTCTATTCAATATTGTTATGCCCATATCCTAACTTAACATTTTTTTCAAAATATTTTTATGTATTTTTTGACTAATTTATTCTATCTTATCAAAACCAACAAATGCTACAACACCTTATTGGGGCAGAGAGGCTCATTGTCGAGTGCAAGAGGGAGTTGGCCTTGTTGAAAATGTAACTATGATTTGTCTTCATAATTACCATTGTAGTTATGTCATTTGTCTTCATGCTCAATTTGATTTGTCAACTAGGTCAAGCATGTTCTTCATGCTCCTAAGGTTTATTGAGTCAAGAGAGTCTTTGTCATTTGTAAAAGACCCATTTGGGCAATTAATATCAAGAAGGAAAAAATATTTTTGAGTCTAAAAAGTCAAGTTTGACTCCTAAGACCAGGTCGACCTTGCCAGAGGAAGTCAACCTAGGAGAGTCCTATTCAACCCCTTGAGAAGGGTATAAATTGGAAGAGACTTCTACCCATTTGGTACTCACTCATCTCTCATTCGATTTGCACCAAGAGAAGATGAAAAATATAACAAAGGTTAAGGAAGAAGAAGCTAATCAAGAAGAAGAAGAAAATTCGACTTTTCTACCCATTTCTGCTCACACATGTGAGAAAATCTAGGGTTTCTGTAGTTGTTGCGTGTTAGAAATTCAAAAAGGCAGAAAGGTTTTCTTATCTTGATAATTACTTGTGATTTCTTTGTAATATTATTAACTTCGTTTATGTCCTCTTTTATCTTCTTATCATCAAGCAACTACCAAAACATAAATGCATGAAGATCAAACAAGGACACAGGATGTAGGCTTTCAACCAGGGCAAAACCCCCCTCCCAGGGGAAAACCCAAAATTCTCCTCTTCCTCTAGAACCAAATCAAATGAGACAACCAAGACCCTTGACCAAGACAAAGATCTCCTTCAATCCACCAAGTCAGCGTCCAAAGATAATTCTTCCCATCAACTCCAAATCAACAATAGTCATCCTTCTTCAATACTGCATCAACCATAAATTTCGTCCCTACTGCATTAGAATTTCGGGCTTACTATAGTCCTAGAATTTTGGCCCCTTCCTACAACCCAAAATCTTGCACGCGTGAACCAAAAACAAGAGAAAATGAACTCCTTTTCTTCGCTAGGGTTTCTCTTTTTTCTTCAAGTCTTTTTGCGCTCCTTCATTAGGCCTTTGCACTCCCTTTTTATTGCAGATCAAACTTCACTTGGATGGATGCCTCAGTAGGTTGAATGCCCAACTTATTTATGGTCTCTTCAAGGTGGTCGAATCCCTTCAATGAGGTTGACTTCACTGCACTTGAGGTTGACTTGGTGGAGGACGTACAAAATACATTTTTGACACAAAAATAAAATTCTTCTATGATACAATAAGCCCAAGAAGGGTCTAATACAAGATGACAAGGACTATGCCTCATGACAAAAACCCTAGAAGCACACAATGGGTGCTTAGATCTAGAAACAAAATAAATTGAGCATAAAACCCATGCTTATAAAAATATTTTTCTTTTTCTTTCTTTTTGACAAATACATAAGAAATACATTATGTCATGAGCTAGACAACAATTATGAAGACCGATACTAGTTACATTTCTCAACACTCCCTCTTAACTAGGGAGGTATTTATAATTGGTCAACGGTACAAGGTTGATCTGAATTGAAAATGTTCCAAGAAGAGTACAACAACATACACAATGCTAGGGATACCAAAATGGCCAAGGTATCCTCCCAATGGGGACTAAGATGTCACCAAGGCAATTTGCCACTGTAGGTATCAACAGGCTACAACCCTGGTGTCAATCCAACTGGATATAGATACCTTCTTGGCCTCCATGCCAAGACACTAACCCTCACAGGGATCTAGGTATCATCAAGGTCAAACACTAAAACAAAGCTCCATAAGACCAAGATAACCTCCCACATCGGGATCTAGACATCATCAAGTGAAAACTATAACTGAGATCTCAACACCAACTAGGCCAAGATGTCCTCCCAGGTAACATCATACAAGCAGCGTATGGTATGTTGGAATTTCTAAGTCTAGCTATTAGAAACCCTTCATGTACTTTCTAATTTATTTCTGCCTACTTGTTCTGTTTAATTAACAAGTTATTTACCATGTAAATACCGAAAATAAATACAAGTACATGCTTAATACATTACAGATCATCAACTGAAGGAAAAAACAAGCACACAAGTGACACCGTTGTTTTTGGACCAACGTCCTTGGAAAAACCCAATGTGGGAAAACTGGTGTAGCTATCTGAGGGTTTTATTATTAAGCAGTTTCAGAATACAATTTGGGTGCCAAACTGGCTCACCCAACAGAGAATGATCTTAGCAGTAGTACCTCTCAGTGGGAGACAGATATTTCAGCTAAAATCCTGGATGAACAATCCCACAGCTCTCAGTTCCAATCTGCCCCACGAAATCTTCCAGCGTCTGCCTCTAGGGATTTCGTCAGCCTCTTTGGCCTAGCGTCTGCCCAACGTCACCCCAACTCACCCTGCATTGGCCTCTGGAGGCACTGTGTTAGCCTCTAGAGCCTCTGCATCACCCATGCTGGCTTTCTCTGGCACTGCGCAGCTCTTGGCTGCCTCTGCGTGGGCCTTGGATGGCTCTATGTGGTCTCTAGCTAGCTTTGCATCCCTCTCTCCCGACTTTTGCGTTGATGCTCCCAATACTATCTTTGCTTCTCTGCTTCTTTGCCCCTCAGTTGCAACTTTGATCACTCCTTTGATTTCCTCAACAAGCACTGCCCCAGAAAATCGAATTCTTGATCAACTCGGTGTGTTCTTCAAGTGACCCTTGAGCCTCCTCTTATACTTTTCTCGTTGACAATTCAACGACCGAGATTAAGTCCCTAATCAACGGCTAAGATTAACTTTGGCTTGATTCATGACTTTTGGACCCTTCTAACACAGTTTTATATTAATTCACATTAATATTTTATTTTCCCTAAGATTAGACTTAGGGACTCCATTAAAAATATTAATTATTTTAATATCTCCCAAACTATTTAGAATATGTGCAAACCATTTCTCGGTATTGGAGATCTCATGTGCTTTAGCCTCCCCACCAATTTTCGTGGCTAGAGCACATCCAATGCTACCCCAAATCAACACTCCCTCTTAGCGAGGACTGTGCTCTAGTAATACTCCTCACTGAGCATCACCTTGATCATCCAACATCGGTGTTAGTGTTGATGTTAGGCCTGCTGCCCAACATCACTGCTGCATCATGTACTGCTACCCATGGCCCTGCCACTGCCATTGCTGCATCCATACTACAACCCCTCTCATCATGCTGCATCGTGCTGCCCATAGCACTGCCACTGCTAACTGCTGCACTGCAACTCAGTTACTGAGAAGTAAGTAAATGATCTCCCAACTCTGACATCTCTGTCAGGTTAGAGACACCCATGATGCTGAAACTCCCTCTGTCGTTTACAAGTGCCCCTTCTTTGACCTCTGCACTGTTGCAACAACTCCATGCATCTGGTAGTGCTGCCTCACGCTGTCCTGGGAATCCTGCACTGTAGCTCCCTTTGTCGTTCCATCTGCATCCATCTCTATTGACATCCGCCAATACTTCTACTCCTCTTTGGGGCTCCCGTAGCAAGGTATAATCCAAGAGGTTGAGTACCTCGAGGATCCTGCCCCTCATCACCTGTAGTCCATCTGAATACAACTCGATGTCTCCCCACTTCCTCTCAAGTGGCGTGTGAGCACTTATGGCACAATCATCATCTGTCTCCACTTCCTTCTCCGCCCTTGCTGGCGTAGCCTTGGTCTCAAAAGCCTCTCCCTTGCTCTTTTTCCTTAGAAACTGGCTCGCACAGTGACCCAGTTCCCCATAGTGGAAGCATTTGACCTTGGAGAGGTCCTTCTTCCATTTCTCCTGCTTTCCCTCAGATGCTAGGGCAACATCCTCTTCCTCCTTGATTTTGACCCCCTTGCCGCTGCTTCCCGCCTTGGTCAACCTTCTGATCTCTTCTTGGCGAAGAGCCACCCACAGTTCTTCCCAATCTGAAAGGGTCGACTTGCCCAATATGCTTTAGACAAACACCTCACAGTCTTTTGAGGCTGCTTCAGGGCTGTCCTCACCATCAATTCTTGATTTGGCGTGGCTCCTATGGAAGTCAGTTGATCCCGCATCTCCTTCAATCGACCGAGGAAGGTGTCGATCTGTTCTCCCTTCTGCATCTGGTATGTTTGCAATTGATTTTTTAGGAGCATCTTCCTCTGCACGGAAGTATGCTGATACAATTTTGTCAGGGCCTCCCACATTGCATTTGCCGTTTCCTTTTCGGCAATATGTGGTACTACATGGTCCTTGGCCCTGTCAAAGATGATGTTCTTGGCCCTCGCCATTGCCTCCTCGTACCTGTTGTTCTCAACCGGGTCAACTGGGATTGCTATCGTCTTCAAGGCGAAGTGCTTGAGATGATTCCTGTCTAGAATGGACAAGATTCTGGCCTTCCAGACTACGAAGTTTGAGGCTCCGTCCAGTCCGTCCTGGTCTCTTACCCCGTTCACTACCATTTCGTTGCTCCTCTACTTTCCTCCTGGAAGTTCTTGGTGTGACTCCCTCTGAGCCTCGATTTCCCTCCTGGAAACCCCTCTGCCAATGTCGAGATGCCCTCACTCCGATCGTTAGTGCAACTGCACCACTGATCCAGATTTCTTGGCTAGAAATCCTTGGCAGCAACTCCCTCCTCCTTGGTCTTGCCCTGTTAGGTACTGTTCTGACCACAATACCCCATCAGCTTTGCTCTGCAACTTAACCATAGCCTCCTATGCCTCAACAAACTGAAGGTTAGAGCTTCTAGGCTCTGCGCAATCCCGGCACCAGCAAAATCTGCACCTCCTGGCCACAGACGTCAATCCTTCTTGAGTTAGAAAGATGACCGGGCACTGCGTAGGTCAGGTTTTCTCCCTTCTACCACTGCGTTGATCCTCCTCCCAGCTCAAACTTGATGACGCGGGTAGTGCATCACCCCTCCCTTGTTGATTCTCCGCTAGGAACAACTTCTGTCACTTAGGACAATTGTTTTTGCTGCTGCTGCTTTGCTTGACTGATGCCCTCAGTTCTCCTGTGATCTGCAACCACGCTCTGATACCATGTTGGAATTTCTAAGTCTAACTGTTAGAAACACTTCATGTACTTTATGATTTATTTCTGCCTACTTGTTCTGTTTAATTAACAAGTTATTTACCATGTAAATACTGAAAATAAATACAAGTACATGCTCAACACATTATAGATCATCAACTGAAGGAAAAAAAAGCACGCATGTGACACTGTTATTTTGGACCAATGTTCCCGGAAAAACCCAATGCGGGAAAACTAGGGCAACTATCTGAGGGTTTTATTATTGAGCAGTTTCAAAATACAATTTGGGTGCCAAACCAGTTCACCCAACAGAGAATGATCTCGGCAGTAGTACCTCTCAGCCGGAGACATATATTCCGACTAAAACCCCGGATGAACAATCCCATAGCTCTCAGCTCCAATCTGCCCCACGAAATATTCCAGCGTTTGCCTCTAGGGACTACGTCAGCCTCTCTAGCCCAGCGTCACCCCAACTCACCCTGCGTCAGCCTTTGGAGGCATTGTGTCAGCCTCTGGAGGCATTGCGTCAGCCTCTAGAGCCTTTGCGTCACCCACGCTGGCTCTCTTTTACACTGCGCAACTCCTTCCTGCCTCTGTGTGGGCCCTGGCTGGCTTTGCGTGGCCTCTAGCTGGCTCTGCGTCCCTCTTTCCCGGCTTCTGCGTCGATGCTCCCAGTACTATCTTTGTCTCCCTGTTTCTGTATTCACTGCCCCTCAGCTGTAACTCTGATCACTCCTTCGATTTCCTCAGCAAGCCCTGCCCTAGAAAATCGAATTCTTGATCAACTCAGTGTGTTCTCCAAGTGACCCTCAAGCCTCCTCTTATATTTTTCTCGTTGACAATTCAACGACTAAGATTAACTCTGGCTTGATCCATGACTTTTTGACCCTTCTAACATAGTTTTATATTAATTCACATTAATATTTTATTTTCCCTAAGTTTAGACTTAGGGACTCCATTAACCTTATTTATTATTTTAATATCTCCCAAACTGTTTAGAATCTGCTGAGACCATTTCTAGGTATTGGAGATCTCATGTGCTTTAGCCTCTCCACCAATTTTTGTGGCTAGAGCACATCTCGTGCTACCCCAAATCAACATGGTACTCATCTCTACCTCTCAACCAAATCAGAGATACCCATCAATCCAAGCACGCAAATCAAATATTCAAGCTTCTTAGGGAGAGATCAACACATCAACTACTTGTTCATTCTTCAAAACATACAGTAGCCTCACGACTCCAATCACTTCCAATATATTGGTTCTTTATTATCAATATGCTAACACAATCTCCGGGGTCCTCAACCATTCTGATGTTGCTTAGGTCATCACAATCTCCAAACAAATCTCGACGTAGTCTTCCTTCTCTAACTTCTCCAGCAGCGCCAAACTCAACTTCAACAATTCTCAAAACAACCGAATCTTATTCAGGACACATCAATACCAACCACTAACAGTGCCTTTGCTATTCTCCGATCTCATTCTGTCCTTATTATACGTATGGCTAACACATCATGTCCTCCCCTTCAACGATGGAGGATATACACTTTTTTTGTAAAAATTTAATGATCACCCTTAACCCAGTTTACAATTTTGCATGTGTTTGTTTAAGCCCAACCCACATGTTGATATAAATTTCAGAATGCATTTATTGCAAACATAAAGAGTGCTTCTACTATTTTTTATTACTTTCATAACAACTATAAGTAATGCTAAAATTATGCAAGCATTCAACACATTTGAGACACCAGTTTTTGGTCAAGCTGACCCTAGAAAAACCCCGCAACCTCTTGGGGAAAACCAATCTTGAAAGGACGATTTTATTGCTTGAGAAAATTTAAATAAGTACATAAAACACAATACTTATCTCCCTTTTTGCTGTAGCATTAATTGCACCCATTATGGAAATTTGTGCCCTCTGAAATTTCAGATTTCCACATTTACATGCCCAAAAATTTAGCAAATTATCTCTGCCCATCTCGAAAATTATGCCTAGAAACTGCCTCGAAATATGTGTTGACTATTGCCTCGATTTCTGTGCAGAAGAGTGACTGTTTTGCCTTTGATTTTCGTGCCAGAAGACAACTGTAGAATTCCGTGGAATGTGCGCTTCTTGTAATAGTAGTCCCAAAATTCGTGCCTTGAATTTCAAGCATGAACAATGTTGCCTCCTCTCTCAAAATTCATGCCCGCTGCCTTGAAATTCGAGCTACTGTTCCTCGATTTCTGTGCTACCTCTTTCTCCTAGAAAATCGTGCCTCTAGTTCGGTCTTCCTCCTAGAAATTCGAGCCCTCCTTTTTCTACTACAATCTCTCCTCCTCCGTGAAGATTTCTCCTCTCCTCCTCCTCATGCTCTCCCAAGTGTGAAGTGAAGAATGATTTCCCTTTTCCTCCTTTTGTCTCCTTGGAAAAGATTGAATCCCTAAACTTAGGATCCAATGGTTGAGATTTCATCCTCAAATCTCAAGATGTGTGGTTGAGGTTATTTCTCCCAAATGACCCCCCTCATACATTGGCCCCATCACTTAAAAGTCTCCTAGTACCTTTTTCAAGTTTTGTACCTTTTCTATTCACTTTAATATTAGAAAAGTACACTTAGTACTTTACACATAAAGTCACTTTATAAAGTGCAAGTGACTTTAATATTAGAAAAAGTACATGGTACAACACTTCTAAGTACCACCCATGACATTAATATAACTCATAAATGTCATTGAAACAAAAGTAATTAATGTGCTCACTAGGCTAAAAGGGATAAAAGCCTAGTAACATCTCTCCTTGGTACTATTTTCAACACTCCATCTTACCGAGGAAGGTGTTGCTCACCACTCCCATACTGTCTCTAAAGAATACATGCTTGCCTCTTGGTAGAGACTTGGTGAGAATGTCTGCTACCTGTTCATTAGTGGATATATACTCAAGCTTCACTGCCCCTCACTGAACCCAATGTCTGATGAAGTGGTATCTGATCTCAATATGCTTTGACCGGTCATGAAATACCGGATTCTTAGAGAGCTTGATACAACTCTGATTATCACGGTAAATCATAGTTGGTCTCAACATCTGAGCAAATAAACCATGAAGCATCTTGTGAAGCCACAATGCCTCGCACCCTGCCTGACTCACTGCCATATACTCTGCCTTTGCGTTGCTCAATGCGACTAATCTTTGTTTCATGCTGAACCATGACACAATTGCCGAGCCCAATGAGAAACATCCCAAAGTAGTCTTCTGGTCACTAACACTACTAGCCCAATTTGAGTTTGTGCAACCAACCAATCTGACTCCATCACACCTGACATAGTCCAAACCATAATCCCCTGTGCCCTATAAGTACCTCAACGCATGTTTGCAGCCATCCCGTGTACTCTCCTGGGCTCCATCATAAACTAACTCAGTGTGTTGGCTGCAAAATAAATATTTGGTCTAGTGGTGACTAAATACATCAATGAACCGATCAGCTGCCCATACAAAGTGGGGTTCACCAACTCGGAATTAGTTGCATGCAACTTTTTTCTAGTTGGTGATCATAGGAGTAGCCATAGGCCTGCAACCATCCATACAAAATCTCTTCAAGATATCACCTACATACCTGCCCTGGCACACGAAGATATGCCCATTCTCCTGCCATATCTCCAACCCCAGAAACAAATGCATGAACCCCATATCGGTCATGTCAAACTTTGAAGCAAGATCTCTCTTGCAGTGTTAGATGAGTCTGTCCTCTCTTGTAATAAACAAGTCATCCACATACAAAACCAAAATGAGAGGATCGTTACTTATCATGATAAAGTATAGGTTAGGATTTGCATCACTCTTCTGGAAACCCATCTGCTGCAACTAGGCATCTATCCTATTGTACCATGCCCTAGTCCATGTAAGGCTTTCGTTAGCCTACATAAATGAGACCCCCTCCCATGCAACTCAAATCCCTCAAGTTGCTCAATATACACCTCCTCCTACATAACACCATTGAGAAAGGCGGTCTTCACATCCATCTAGTGAATACTCCATTCCATCTCAGCTGCTATAGATATCACTGCTCTAATGGAAGTATAACAAGCAACCGGTGCAAATGTTTCCTCATAGTCAACTCCCTCTACCTGTGAGAACCCCTGCGCCACAAATCGAGCTTTGAACTTCTCCACGCTTCCATCCACAACATGTTTGATCTTGTAAGGCCACCTGGAAGTCACCACTGACTTCCCCTTAGGATGTGGAACTACCTCCTAGACATCATTATTCATGATAGAGGCATACTCCTCCACCATGGCATCCCTCCAGATCTGCTGAATGGTGACCTCCTCAAAACTAGATGGCTCTATCTCCACAACCTCTGCCAGAAAGCCACCCAACATCTTTGGTGGTCTGCTCTCCCTCATTGACCACTTGGGTCTCCCCACTACCTCCTGAGCCTCCTTCGGGGTCTCCTGAAGCCATCTTGGCTTCCTCTTCCCTACAGTAGTCTCCTGTAGTGGTATGGGAAAATCCCCAACTGGTGCCTCTCCTCCTGGCGAGGATGGCTCTGAAATAACCAAAGCAGATCCTGAACTCTGAGATACTGTGACTGATGAACCTGCACCAGGTGATCCTGTACTCTGTAAACCTGTCATCCCTAAAGAAGGTGGACCTCCTGATCCTCATGCACCATCTGATGCTCCTAAAACATGTAATGTGGCCCCCTGCTGAGGAGCTTGCTGCTCTACTTGATCAACCACTCGAGACCTCCTCAAAGCCCTCTCCTCCTCAAATGTCACATCCTGCCTCAGGACTATCTTCCTTTGTGCAGGAGGATATATACGTTAGGCTCTATTGGTCTCACTGTAACCCACTAGGATACCCCTCTCTGCAGTGGGTTCCAAGTTCGTCCTCTTCTCCTCAGGGACGTGTGAATATGTAAAGCACCCAAATATCTTGATGTGCCTGACTTTCGGCTTCTTACCGGTATACACCTCCTTAGGAGTCTTACTCCCCAAGACTCTGTGTGGGCTCCTGTTCTGCAAATAAACAACAGTGTTACACGCCTCGACCCACAACAAGAAAGGTAAGTTATGATCATGCAACATCGCTCTCACTGCACCCACGATGGTCCTTTTCTTTCTCTCTGCCACCCCATTCTACTGGGGGTTACAAGGCACAATGAGCTCCCTCTTGATGCCAACACTCCCACAAAACTCTCTCATCTTCGTGGAAGTATACTCATCCCTATTGTCTGATCTCAACGCCATGATTTTCCTCCCTGTCTTGTTCTCCACAAGAGCCTTAAACTCTTGGAATCTATGGAAGACCTCATCCTTGGTCTTCAGGAAGTAAATCCAGGTCCTCCTGGAGTGATCAACAATGAATGTCACATAGTATTCATATCCACTCAATGAAACATGGGACATAGGACCACATACGTCAGAATGAATCAAATCAAGGATACCTGCAGCATTGCTGTCTCAACTCGAGAAAGGTGTCTTGGTATACTTTCCCAAAGCACACCCCCTGCACACATCATGATGCTTTGTGCTGAAGTCAGGCAAACCTGTAACTATCTCCCTCAACATCTTGAAAGCTTCATGATTCAAGTGGGCCATCCTCCTGTGCCATAACTCACATAACTCATTGCTACTGGTCTATGCTACCATAGCTCGAAGAGGCTAAAACATGTATGTATAGTCTCCCACTACGAGCTCCAATCACACGAGCGGATTTGATACTGGATCCCCTGGGATATATCAACACTTGTCCCTTTCAGAACAACATCTCAATTCCCTTGTCCTCCATGCTAGAGACTGATATCAAACTCTTCTTCAACCCCGAAACATAAAGAAAACCTGTCACCTTCAGAGGAGGTGATGACTCCCTCTGAAATGAAACTGTCCCCACTCTTGCCGCTTTGACTTTGGAGTTGTTTCCAAACACAACCTCCAAGTCAATATCATCCTTTAAAAGGCTTGTGAAGTGCTCTCTAACTCCGGCCATATGGTAGGATGCTCCACTGTCTATGAACCATGCAAGGGAAGATGTGACATGAGTGGCTAAACTCACCACCAAAGCACACTCTCGATCAAATATAGCAACAAAATCATCCACATCTGCTGAAGCTGCAACTCCCTGTTTCTTCTTACCCTTCTTGTTAGGACATTGAACAACATAGTGACCCATCTTCCAACAAGCAAATTATTTCACTTTGCTCATGCCCTTTTGCTTACCCTTTTGCTTCCCCTTCTCCTGGTTTGCTCCACTAGAAGACCCCTTCTTGACCTTCTTACCCATCTTTCCCTTTGCCACAAGAGCAACATTCTCCTCTTCACCTCCCCCGCCACTCTTGCTACCCCCCCTTGCACTCCTCCTGAATGAAATCATCCCATATCCTCCTCCAACTAGGAAAGTGCTCTCTAGCCACCAAGCCGTGGATAAAACTGTTGGACACCTAATCCTCTAAGGGTTGGTGTGGAAGCTCAATAGTCTAAGGAAGTCCAAGAACCTTGGAATACGAAACCAAAGGTCATGTGAATGTACTATAAATGTTTATCATTGTCAATAATAGATCCACTCTCATGTTTATCATTCATCTTCTGTTGCTACCATGTATGTGTTTAACATGGTATCAGAGCGGGCGATCTCCTGCCTTGCTCATATTTGAGGTCTTTCTCTACCTATTAGTTGCCATCCAACAGGCTTGCCCACTCAGCTTTACCCATGAATTAGAAGAATTATTAATGCCAATGTGGTACCATCATGTCACCCATCAAACCAACAAACACTCCTCTCTCTCTCTTAGCGAAATCGCAGTAAATCGTAGTAAACGCTCCCTTGTGAGTCATGAAATCCCAGTAACTGCTCTCCTCCTTGTGGGTTCTAACAGAGATAACGTCCCTCAGTTCTGCCATCCCTGTGTACTGCGCAGACCTATTCTTATGACTGTAGAGGAATATTTCTTGCTTTGTCCTCGATGAATAATGGAGCATCCTTATCATTTCTATGTAGATTCCCAAAATCTAGTATCCGTTTCACTGTGCACATGTCCGTTTCAGAATTAACGCTTTGCTTGTAGCTACACTATTCATTTGGAATAGGCTGTGAGTGTACAATCCTAAGAAGTTATGCCTTCTCAAGGTATCACTCCTTTTTTTGTGTTTTATGGAGTTGAAGGACTGCGTTCCCTTCAATAACGCCTCAACGTTTCCCTTCACCATAAGTTTGATTATGGAACATAGTGGCTACGAAGATTTCCATGGGCAAACCAGGGATGGAAGAATTAACGAACGTCGATGTCAGTTCTTCAAAAATGGAGGTCGGTGACTCGTTTTCCTTCGTCAACGGGGACAAGGTTGAAACCTTCGTTTTTCTTTCTCTGTGACTTGGTTGTCGTTGCGTTAAATTTTATTGATTGTTATTGTTGTTATGATTGCCTTTTTTCTTCATGTGAGGTAGCTTTAGTTGGTGCAAAGACCACTAAAATTATTCAAGCTCTAGCTGGCCATTCAACATATGTGTCAGCTGAGAATATTAGTCTAGTTCTAGATCCCTGAGATATAGTTGCAGCGGTTGTTTGTGATCAGCAACTGAATCGAAAAAGGAATACCAAAGAGTCCCTACTTACGTCCGCGCAGCCCGCTTCAAGCCACTCTACCTCCGCCTTCTAATCGACTTCTCTGTGGCCTTACGTTTCGGCGCATTCACCTCCTCCCACTACATACCACTGTCACCATACCTGGAGAAAACATCGATTGGCATTCTATTCTACTCAGATCTGAGGGATGCGATATTTGAAATTGGGGCATTAACAGTTTACGCTCGAACTCGTTCATCGCTCTCCTAAACGAGCTTATTCTGACTCGAAAGAATTCACGACCGGTTATGTGCGTTAGAAAGGAGCATTGAATAAATTGTGTTTAAGCCTTCTCTGTAGTGATTGAGTGCCATGAAAATATTTGTGTGTTGATTCCTTTTGGTGCACTTGTGTGTAAAATGGTGTGGCTGCTGGGATCCAGGCATGGAGAACTAACTGTGTTGTTCATTCTTCTATGGCTACGAGATTCAAGCAAGGAGAATAAGTCTTGCAAGAGGCAAACAAGAATGAAAGTTGTGAATGGCGCTCCAGCTCTGACTATTGTAAGAGTTGCATAGGTAAAATAAGACAAGTGGTCATGCTGAAACAGAAACTTTTCAGCTTTGCAATGAGATTATATTGCTTCTCTTGGACATTTCTTGTGTGTTCTTGAAGGTTGGAGTAGTTGTGGGCTACCTGCACATTTATATCAATTGTGGGGTTCACTTAACAAGAATCTCATAACTAAATTTTGGGGAGACATAGCAGTTGCAAGAATAATGAGCAGATGTGAGTGTTAATGACGAAAATTTTTAGAGGAAGCCTTTGCAAAATGTCACTGTTGCAACGCGGCAGATCAATCATGATTTGTCACGGACTTTCCCTTCTCATCCCTGGTTGGATACTTCAGAGGGACATGAATCTCTACGAAGGGTGCTTGTTGGATATGTCGCCTCCTTATTTGATTTTGTGAAATTTGTTCCCCAGTAAGACATGCAAGCTTTGTAGTTGGAATACACCACAAACTAGTTGAAGAGAAGGAGACCTTCAGAAACACTCTCAACTATTTGGCAGTCGTAGTTGCGTTCAAAGGCGTCTTCTCATCTTCAAATGGATGGTTATGCTAGAGGTTGAACACGTGAAATTCTTGATGGTTTGTGCAATGGAGGAAAACACTTCATTCAATCATGACTGAAACGATTAATTACAAGGCACTCCTCGGTAAGTAAATTTGCCCACCTTATATGAAGAGAGTTACAAAATTTTTGTTTGAATAAGGTGAAACGTTTTTGGGAACAATTCTTTATTTGGCAATTAATTAAATAAAGTAAGCAATTGGGCATGGTTACATCATTGAATATGTGTTGTCCAAAAGAACTATGTGGAGAAAGAATTTGTAGTACACTGTATTCCTCAATACAACATTGAATGCTGCTTATGATACCTATGCTTCATATGCTGGTTGTGAAGGTGGTTTGAACAATGCGACCATCGTGCAATGTGATATGATGTTGTGTATGCATTGGTCATTTTGGTATGCTTCTTTTGAAGTGTGTAGAGTTTGTTGAAGACTCTTGGAAATGACTGGATATCAAATGGAACTAAGTTGCATTGATATCTGAACATGGGTCAGATTTGTCACTTCAGAACTCAGACTAAAATAGGATTTCTGAGGTTCTGTCCTTAAGGGAAGAAATAAGGTGATTTTTCTCTAGCATAAGATCTGAGCTGCTGTAAAAATCTCCTTGTAAGAAAGCAAATACTCCTTGAGAAAAACAAAAATTGCCTTGATTCCTGTTGAAAAGTTGGCAAATTAATTTTCTAAAACCATTATTGTTTCTACAAGTGCATTTTTTGGTCATTTGTTGATTTGATTGTTTGAATAATGGAGAAAATTCATGGATTGTTAGAGTTATTAAGCACTCTAATCTTATCTACTCTTGGTAGCATAGTTAAAGTTAGCAAAGACACTCTAAGAGATATTCAAACATCTTTACAACATGCACAAGAAACCATTGAATTTTTCTAGCTTGAATCACAACTACAACAAGAGGAGTTACAGAAGTATAATCATCATTCTGAACCTGTTTCTATTCAGAACATTGAAAGAGACTCCCATAAGCAACAAGTTGATTTAGATCTAGTGCCTAATGAAGCAGCAAAGTCACATGTAGATGCAAAAGTTCGGTTTGCACTTCCCAAGCCCATCATCAGACCTTGGGAAGTGCTTGTCCACAACAAGCACAAAACTGGTCTTGGATATGACAAGGATGTGTTCTTTCATATTCCAGATTACTCAAAGCCCATTTAGTTTTAGAGTTCTAGATTCCTTCATGACAGTTCACCTTCAGCTGTTCCAAATTTTGACCCTCTTCCACAACAACAACAACAGATTGTGAAATGCCAACACTGTGACTGAATTGGTCATCTAAAATATCACTGTTTTGATCTTCATCCATGTAAGCACTGTCATAAAACCAGTCATTCTTCAAATATATGCTTCAGAAACAAATCTCCTGCAAGAACAAAGATTCATCTTGGATGGACTACTTCTTGGCAATGGGCTTCAACAACCAAGAAGATATTTCGCTCATACAACAGGATTTGTTCTCGAATATTAAAAAGTCTTGAAGTTGAGATCTCTTCATCTTCTCACCTTGTACGTGACAGGGAGGGAAGTGATTGTCATCTACAAACTTCAAAGCCGCATCAAGCAAGCTTGAGCCACAACCTGCTATACCAGATTCAGAGTTGTAGCGAGAGACAAATATGCCCCTGAGTGTGCCTTCACTCGGTGATACCTCTTCAAAGAATTGGGGACACTTACTCTAGCAGAAGACTTTAGCTTCTTCCAAGTTTTGGAAGAGTTCTGGGAATTGTATTAAGCATTCCAGAGTTGTTGGTCATCCTTAAACCATCATAGGTTGAGATCTCCTTTTTCAGGTTGAGGTTCTCCCTTTTATGCGGGGTGAGACCTCCCTTTATTGGTTAAAGGTTCCCCTCTTCAAAACATCACGAGCATTTCCTCTAGCAGAAGACCTGAGCTTCATGCTAGACTTGGAAGAGCTCTAAGAACTGCACTAAGCATTCTTGGTAGTTATCCTTAAACCACCTCCCTTATACCAACATTTTAGAGACCACATTCAGCCTAGTGCCGCCATGCATTTTTGCACATTTTGTATTACAACTCTCTTCTTGGACTCATACATAACCCTTTGGATTAAGGGGGGGAATGTTGGACACCTAATCCTCTAAGGGTTGGTGTGGAAGCTCAATAGTCTAAGGAAGTCCAAGAGACCTTGGAATACGAAACCAAAGGTCATGTGAATGTACTATAAATGTTTATCATTGTCAATAATAGATATACTCTCATGTTTATCATTCATCTTTTGTTGCAGCCATGTATGTGTTTAACAAAAACCATCCCACTTCTCGGTGAACCCATCTAAGGCAATCCTAACCAACTGCTCCTTTGGAACAACTTCTCCAATGGCAGCTAACTCATCCTTCACCTATGAGACTCTGGTGAGGAAAGAGGTGACTCTGATGGTCTTGGTCATCTTGGTGTTGCGTAACTTCTGTCTCAACACCATCTTTCTATTCTCATTAGAACTCTGGTGTAAAGATACGAAGGACTACCACATCTGATATGCATATCTCATCCCAAACACATGAGGGAATAAATGGTCCTTGATGGCATTTAGAAGGATCCTCTTTGCCTTCACATTCTTCCTGTTGAACTCCACCAATTGACTTGGATTAGTGGGTGCTTGTACAACTGCTTCAACAACATTCCACACTTCAACTTCCTCGAGTAAAAGCATAATTCTTTGCTTCCATGGGCCAAAATTTTCAGCCCTTGTGAATTTGTCCTCTACTCCCAACCTTGTAGCCATGACCCCACAACCAACATTATGGAGAAAAACTGCGAGCTAGAACCTTCGTCCCTCTGAACTGCGAAAGTCTTTGGGTTTCCAACAAAGTTTCAAAGGTTTTGGTTCACTGTTTGAAGACTTTAAATGCTTGCTGCCTTCTTTATTAGCTAAGCGAAATTTGAGATCTGAGGCTCAACTTTGCTCTGATACCATGTAGAAAGCTAATGATCTGCACCCTTAACCCAATTTACAATTTTGCATGTGTTTGTTTAGGCCCAACCCACATGTTTTGACATGCTGATATAAATTTCAGAATGCATTTATTGCAAACATAAAGAGTGCTTCTACTATTTTTTTTACTTTCCTAACAATTGATAATTAATGCTAAAATTATGCAAGCATTCAACACATATGAGACACTAGTTTTTGGTCAAGTTGACCCTAGAAAAATGTGAAAATTCCTAAACCGGAATTCCTACTGCAGCAACTGATGATATTTCTCCTATTTGTTAAATTCTTTCAAACAAATTACTTGCAGTTTCCTACGACAAATATCGAAGTACATACACTGCAACCTTCACTTAATTATATATTATGCGAAAACAAGAGACTGAGGAAGAAAGAAAATACAACACAATAACAATATTACTTTTGGACAAAATGTCCCCAGAAAAACCCAAGTAGGAAAATCGGTGCAGTAAATCTGAGGGTTTATTATTATTAAGCATTAGCAAATTCTAAATACATCTCTAAATACCTCACGGGTTATTTAGTTATAGAGAGAGAAATAATGGTAGAAAGATTTGTGGGATTACCTCACATAATCATTGAGAAAAACCTCGACTGATCTAGTCATTGGATGAGGTGCCTCTGGCAGGCCCTGCGCTGCCTCTGCGTAGTCCTCACGCAATCCCTGTGTCAGCCCCTCTAGGCACTGCATCACCCAGCTAGCTAATCGATTTGTTGCCCAGAGTCACTGCTCTCAGCCTCCCAGTCTCACACCTTGGCTCTCGGCTTTTGAAACTGACTCTGCTGCAAAATTTCGGACTCTCTCTCACCCTCTGCGCTGCCTCTATGTGGCCCTGCGTGGCCCTGAGTCAGCCTCTACGTGAGAGGTGCTGGATCACTCTCTGCCTCTCTTTGCTGATGATTCTCCGGTTGAGAAAATCTCTCTCTCTGGATGCTATCTCTGCCCCTTCAACTACAAAAAATCTACTCGATCAAAATTTCCTCCTGAGAACTTCTCACTTCAGAAATTTGATCTCTTGATCTCTCGGTGTATTTTCCAAATGACCCTCAAGCTTCCATAAATAATCTTCTCGTTGACATTCAACGGCCCATATTAAAAGCTAATCAATGACTAAGATCATTTTAGCTTGATCCTTGTCTTCTTCTAGAAGTTACACCCACAATTAGATTAATACCCATTAATAATTTTAATTTCCTAAGTTTAGACTTAGGGGCCCATTAAAAAATATTAATTATTTTAATAAAATTGTTTATGGGTGGAATTTCCCAAAACGATTTCTGGGTTCTTTGGAATACATGTGTCCAAGCCTCCCTGCAAAATTCGAGGCCTAGAGCACATCTGATGCTACCCTAAATCAACAAAAAACTCCACAGCCTCTTGGGGAAAATTGGTTTTCAAAGGAGGATTTGATTGCTTGAGAAAATTTATAAAAGTACATAAAACACAATACTTATCTCCCTTTTTGCTGTAGCTTTAATTGCAACCATTTTGGAAATTTGTGCCCATTAAAGGTTCAGATTTCCTCAAAATCTACATGCCTAGAAATTTAGCATATTATCTTTGTCCAACTCCTCGAAAATTGTGCCCAAGATTTGCTTCAAAATCTGGGCTGACTGCTACCTTGATTTCTTTGTAGAAGAGTGACTATCCTGCCTTGATTTTTGTGCCAGAAGACAACTGCAGACCTTGAAATTCGCGCTGCCTATAGCAGCGGTCCCAAACATTCTTGCATCAAATTTTGGGCTTGAACAACGCTACAGCTTCCCTTGAAATTTGTGCCTGTTGCCTCGAAATTTGAGTCGAGTCTGTTGTTCCCCTCGAATTTTGTGCTACCTCTCCTTGAAATTCGCTTCGCTGTTCCTTGATTTTTGTGCTTCTTCTTTCTCCTAGAAAATTGTGCCTCTAGTTCAGTGTTCCTCCTAGAAATTTGAGCCCTCCTTTTTCTGTTGCAATTTCTCCTCCTTTATTTCTCCTCTTGTCTCTTCTCCTCATGCTCTCTCATGTGTGAAGTGAAGAATTATTTCCCTTTTCGTCCTTTTGTCTCTTTGGAAAAGATTGAATTCTCAAACTTAGGATCCAATGGTTGAGATTTCATCCTCAAATCTCAAGATGTGTGGTTGAGATCATTTCTCCCAAATGACCCCCCTCATACATTGACCCCATCACTTAAAAGTCTCCTAGTACCTTTTACAAGTTGTGTACCTTTTCTATTTTTCTCATAAAGTGATTTTTTCATCTCACTTTAATATTATAAAAGTACACTTAGTACTTTAAATTGTACTTGAGTCAAAATGTAATATATTTGTGAAAAGAAAGTAAAAATAATTATATTATTAAATTGAATTGACTTGTTAAAGCACGAGTTTCGTTCTTGGGCCAATTGTCATAGGTCAAGCCTCTATTTTAGGCTTTAGGATTGTTTACTTGACTCAAAATTCAAAGTTTGTTTGGTCAAAGACTCCTTCGTCAATGTTTCCTTGCTGTCAAATAAATCATCATCAAGTCAGCCTCCTCAAAGTCTCCTTCAAGTTGGCCTCAAAGGAATTATCATTAAATGAACTCATGTCGGCCTAAAACAGAGACACATCTCTTCATGAATTCATGTTGGCTCATTTTTGATGGACAAACCGCTATATATACAAGCACAGGGACTTTGCATTCATCATAGTGAATAAGTTCGGATAATTTCAGAGAAGAGGTTTCGTTGCTATTGCAAAAGAAGAGGTTCGGTACTACTACAGAGTTACAAGCTCAATACAAGTTCGGTGAAGTTGTAGAGGAGACAGTTCAGATCATTTCATAATAGGTTCGTAGAATTTCAGTGAAGGAAGACTACAGTCCAGAGATATAATTCCTCTCCAAAGGACAATGACATAATACACAGTAAGGGAGCTCGATACTATCACAGTAAGGGAGTTTGGTACTATTACAAGAAGGGAGCTCAGTACTATTGCAGTAAGGGAGCTCGGTACTATTGCAGTGAAGGGAACTCAGTACTATTGTAGTAAGGAGCTCGGTACTATTCAGAACTGAAAGGGAACCAAACTATATTGTTGACTGCATGTCACCTTGACTTTAAGGATCGAAACATGATATCATTGCAAGACTATAGCATGACATCGATATATGCCAAAGGAACTGATTGAATAACGAAACACTGAACAATATTCAAGGATGACTTGATGTAGGATGTCTTGGGTCTAGATTTTAAGGGTCTTGGTCATCTCATCTTTTGAATCTACTGAAGGAAGAATTTTGACCGGGTTTTCCCCTAGAGTGGGGTTTTGCCTTGGCTGTGTGCCTACATCTTGTGTTCTCTTCTATTTGTTGCTTGGCATTAGTCTTGATGATAAGAAACGATAATTTGAAACAGTGTTGCGGGGGGGCGCCCCCCTCGAACCCGCTCCCAATCCGCGCTCTGGGCGGGAGCAGCGCGGGAGCACGCTCCCGGAAAAGATTTGCGCTCCTTGCCAAAACAGGGAGCGACTTCGGGAGCGTTGCTCCTGTCGCTCCGGGAGCGAAAAATAAAGCCCAGGAGCGATTAGGGAGCGATCGCTCCCGATTGCTCCCGGGCTTTGTTTTTTGCTCCCGGAGCGACGCGTGTTGCCGTCGGGAGCGAAACATGGGGAAAAAAATCTGCGCGTAAAAAAAAATTTGTTTTAAGAAATGTTTTTGTTATATAAAGGCTTGGAGGGCTTTGTAAGTCATTGTGACTTGAGAGAGTTGGAGGAGAGCCAAGGAGCTTGTGCCAGGGAGCGAGGAGGAGCGAGGAGCGAGCGCCGAGGAGCAAGGAGCAAGCTTGCAAGGAGTGAGGTAGGTTAGTAACTTAGTAATTTAATAGGTTAGTAACTTATTTCTAGAATGACGAATCTAAATAAATAAAATAAATAAATAGTAAATACATTTTTAATTTTCTCATTCCCATTCCCATTAAATTTTGCAGATTCAAAACTACAAATTTCAAACATCATGGACCTGGTTATATTTCTTGGCATTTTCTTCTTCTTGGTTCCTTTTCTGGTTATTATGGTGTTGGAGAGTAGGAAAAGGAGGGGTCAAAATGAAGAGGGGGATGAAGAAGGGGGACAAAGTGGATTTGATGAAAACCCTGGTGAGGAGGAGTTAGAGGAGGGTGAACATGATTCAACAACTGAGAAAACTAAACAAGGCCAAACGCCATTGTGGAAATATGTTAACAGGCTTGAAGCAGGGAAGGGGGGTGAAACCACTAAATTTCATTGCCCCCATTGCAACAATAATTACACAGGTTCATACACCCGTGCCAGAAAACACCTCTGCGGGAAAAGGCCATGGGATGGAGATAAACAAATAGGAACCAAAACTTGTGCAGCTGTGTCAGCAGCAGATAGAGCCAAATACACAAGGGAAGAGGAGGAAGCCCAATACAAATTTAAAACATCAAGGGGTTTCTTTGAACCAAGCTCACAATCACAAGCACAAAGAACTCCTTCAACATCCTCCCAAGGCAGTGGCTATGGAGACATAGGGTCATCAGCTTTAAAGCGTAGAACCATATCAAATTTCCTTGATGAGGGTTGTAGGAATGATGTGGATTCAAACGTTTACAGATTTCTTTATGCATGTAAGATACCATTCAATGTTCTTTGCTCACCTTATTGGCATGAAATGGTTTCTGCCAGAAATGATGCCCCTCAAGGATACAAGAGCCCTGGGTATGACAAGGCAAGAACTGTTGGACTTGATAATGAAAAAGCAAAAATATCACATTCTTTGAATAAAATGACAAGTTCTTGGACTGACCATGGGGTGTCCATTGTATCTTTTGGATGGACAAATGTAAAAGGCAAGCCATCGATAAGTGTTCTTGCTGTGTCTGTTAGTGGTGCCATCTTTCTAAATGCATATGATTACTCAGAGAAGCTCAAGACCGACATCAACATTGCAGAAGCATTACTTGAAACAATTGACCGTATTGGGCCATACAATGCCATTCAAGTCATCACTGATAATGCTCCTAATTGTAAGTCAGTGAGAGCAATTATTGAGGATAAATACCCCAACATATTTTGGTTTGGGTGTTTGGTTCACACATTGAACCTCTTGATGCATGATGTTGTTAAGAACAAAAATGAACAATACAATTGGATTGGTGATTTGTACAAGAAAGACAAACTGATAAAATTTATTACAAATCATAGCAATACCCATTGCCTTTTCCGTAGTCACTCAAGATTGGAGTTTTTGAAGATTGCGAGGACTAGATTTGGTAGCTATTACATCCCCTCCAGGCGCCTTTTGAAGGTAAGAGAGTCATTGGCTAGCATGGTATCAAGTCCACACTGGTAGGTATTAAAGGAAAGGGCTACAAATGCAGCTGACGGGTGAGGTTTTGAACTGGTGGAGGAGGCCGCTCTTGATGGTATGTTTTGGGCAAGTGTGAGGCAAGTATTGGATTTCACCAAGCCCATTTATCACATGATTCGATTTGCAGATACAGATAAACCAGTGATTGGCGAGGTGTATGAGTAGATGGATACCATGTTGGGGCAAATAAAAGATATTGTTCATAATAATGATCTCGACTTGTACAAACTGATTCACGATTGTGTGTGTGTACGGTGGAATAAACTTAATCTTCCTCTACATTGCTTGGCGCATATCCTTACGCCAAAATCCTACTCTATATCTTGGTTGGGCCAACTTGCACCAGGGGGTGGGGTTAGGACCAAACCCCACTTAGATGAAGAGGTAACTAGAGGATATTTGGATGCATTAGAAAAGTTGATACCTGACAGGGAGGAATGTGCTAGTGTGCGCCTTGAAATAGGCAGATACTTCAGTGGCACTGGTTTGTTTGGTACCTTCCATGCAATGGAAGGCAGAGACAGGTTTGATGCTCTCACATGGTGGGAATCATATGGCGGCCAGGGACTTTTGCTAAAATTGGCAAAAAAAGCTCTATCACAGGTTGTAAATACTTTTTCTGCAGAGAGGTGTTGGAGCACCTACAAGTTCATACATAATGTGAAAAGAAACAGACTCAATGAAAACCGGGCAGAAAGCTTGGTTTATGTGCACTACAACTTGAGGTTGTTGAGTCATTACTATGATCGGGCTTATGAGGATCCAACATATAAAATTTGGGACAACCACCCAGAGGATGACAATTTGGAGGATGGCACTATACATCTTGAAGAACTGGAAGAGGAACTTATAAGGGATGAAGATGAAGCAACTGCAACAACCATGCCACTTCCACCATCTAGTAGCAGTGCTCGAGTTCCGAGTCTTGTGCCTTTGCTGTCGCCACCTCCATCTACACCCTCACGTGGAGGGCATGTGCCTTCTAGTTCTGGTCGTCGGTCTGTGCGGGAGACTCCTAGAAGACCACCATGACCTGCTCATATAGTAGACTCTCGTGGCAAGGGCCACATGAAGTAGTAGATAATAGATTTACAGTTTACTTGTCTTTTCTAGTTTCTATTAGTTCTCATAACTGTTGAGTCTTGAGTGCTTGACTCTTGACTCTTGACTCTTTCATATCATAATGATATTTTTTGTAAACAATATATGACTGTGACAATGAAAGTTTGAAGTTTGAAGTTGACAATTTTAACTCATTGGTAAGGATTGCGAATTATGAATATGATGCTTCGTGAAAGACTAAAGTTGTTTCATTTCATTTCATAGTTCATTTTATAACATTTCATTTCATGTTAACAGTTAGAAACTTAGATATTATTTCTTGTAATGGTTAAACTTAGCTTACAAGTACAACTTTGGTGATCAATGATGATAAATGTTATATATTGAAATTTCAATTTTGAAAGCTTGAAGTTGAAACTTTAAGATTGAATTTGATGAATCATGATTCACGAGACTCAATATGTTACAGTTGTAATATGTATGTTACTAACTTGTGGGCGTGGTTGATGAAGATTATAACTTCTAGATGATTGATGTGATATGGTTCAATGATCAATCTATGTTTTTTTATGTTTCTTATATCTAATTCATCATTCTACATGTTTTTGTTGACATATATTATCAAAATATATAAAATTAATATATATATATATATATATATATATATATATATATATATATATATATATTTTAAAAAAAATCGCTCCGGGGTTCGCTCCCAAACCGGGAGCTTATGAAAATGTCGCTCCCATTCCCGTTTTCGCTCCCGCTCCCAAGTAACACTGCTTTGAAAGAACAAATAATAATAATGAAAACATCACAAGAGAATGTCATAATAAGAGAAATCATTTAACTGCCACCCTTTGGATTTCTCAACATTCTGCACCCATGACATTAATATAACTCATAAATGTCATTGAGACAAAAGTAGTTAATGTGCTCACTAGGCTAAAAGGGATAAAAACCAAGTAACACCTCTCCTTGGTACTATTTCAAATATTTTCTTCATCCAAGCTCCCTCTCAACTTAGGGAGATCAACAAGTTTTATTCTTCTAGCTACACAAGCTCCTTCTTTTACATCATCATGTCATCAGAGAACTACGATCTTCAGAAGCATCATTCTTTATCTTCTTATGGCAAGACGGTCATCTTTCAAACATCAATGCAATCTTCAATGTTATCAGGGTTCTTACAACTTCCTCTTTCCATCATGCTTAACATCATCAGGTCATCATAAAGTATGAGGTAGGCATACCTCTTTACAACCTCTTGTAAACTATGTACCTGCAAATCTTATCAACACGCACGACCAAGTACAAGTATACAAGAGGATGAAGTTATCTTTATCAGTGAGAGCATCTAGGCTTATCAAACAAGAAAATAAACCTTGGATATTCAAAACTTAAGCCTTGTTAGGCTTTCAATTGTATGGAAGCATTTACACATAGGGTTACACTTTTATGACCTAGACTCTTACAACCTTTACTAGGGTTTTGTCAAAACTTAGATATCCAAAAATTAAATCATGTTAGGGTTTCAACCATAACAAAAGCATCTAGGGTTTCTCTTTCAAGTTCTAGAGTCTTATATGAAATTTTACTAGGGTTTTTATCGTAAACCCTAGATAATATCATCAAACTCTAAAAAGCTAGGGTTTTTTTTGTATGCCCTAATTAGCCCTAAAAATCAAAAGGCTATGGTGTTAAAAATGAACAAATAGCAAAAGATAGTTATTACAAGGGTTGATTTAATCTAAAGATCAAACACCCTATCAGTATAAGAATCTTTATGATTATATGGCAAAACCTTAGATATGAGAGAGTCATTACCATAAATAGATTGTTAATTTTAGTTAACATTTTCTTTATTTATGACAATTACTTCAATTTTCCATATTAGCCCAATTAACATTTCCATTTCATTTCCATTCGCAATCGCATAATCCATTATCATAGTGACAATAATTGTAGAAAGAACAATAAACAAACGTAGAAGACAAGCCAAGACAAGAGAACACAAGGATTTGGCTCAAGCCAGGGAAAAACCCAAAGATGGGGAACACCCTTAATCAATCCTTCTTATTATCAAATATCAAATGTTTAGCTAAGAGAGAATATCCAGTAGAGTACAATAGATGATCTAATACCACTGTCCTTAGTCAAACAGATTGCCCAATCAAAATCTGCATTTATGCTCTCAGTCAACAACAGTCAAACAACCCTAACCAGAAAGTCAACAGTAGTCAACGCAACAGTAAAAGTGTCCTCCTTAAGATTGGTCAAGGTCAAGGCAATTCGACCTTGGAGATTAACCAGCAGTGAAAAACAATGATCAAGGGAATAAAAGATCTTCACCAAATGACATGTCGGCTCACCCTCTAACAAGTCGGCCTAATTAATGGGGAAACAACTATAAATATGACAACTCAGATTTCATTTGGGGCAGAGATATTTGGTCAAGAAGGTCTGAAATTTAGAAGTGCGAATATCGCTTGGGAAGGAGCCTAATCATCAGCGAAGAGAAAAGGAAGAAGAGCGAAGTCCTTAACATCATTTTTCGGATTTGTTTTGGGTCTATTTTTAGCGCCATTCTTCTGTCACATGTGCGAAGAAGAAAAAGAATCATCTATTGCAGGAAGGCCAAGAAGATTACAATCATCCAAGGTGACCAAATTGGGAGAAGGACAAGTCAAAGGGAAGCATAATTATGAAGAAGAAGTCCCCTTCTAAAGTGATGATAGTTAAGGGTCAAAGTGTTGGAAATGTAATTAGGTTCGATCTTCATTTAATGTATTTGAGTCATCTTGTAATGTACTTGTCAAAAGAATAAAGAAAAGAATTTTTATTATTATATTGTGACTTATTAAAGCATGGGTTTCATGCTTGGGTCACCATGTTTTAGGTCAAAGTCCCCATTGAGGACTTTTAGGATTTATTTTGAGTCAATAGAGTCATTTTACTTTTAAAGGGACCACTCTTGGGCTTTTGAATCATGTAAAAAGGTTAAGTATTGAGTAAAATTTAATTTATCTATCCTCCACAATGCACATCAAGTTGGCCTAGAAGAGATCAAGTCGGCCTAAGGACATTAATTTGACCTCACATGAAGCCTATAAATACAAGCAATTCGAATTCATTTGGACCACACTCTCTCACAAGAAGTTCGATATCTCTTGAAGCTAGGAAAAGTGCAAAGTTTGAAGCCGGGAAGCCAAAAGAAGTGCGAGTTGGGTGGAGTCTAAGGAGAAGAAGAAAATCGAAATTTTGGTGCCTCTCTCTCTCTGTTTTGTGCCCTAGTTTGGGAGATCAAAGTCTTCCAAGTTTCATTGATGCCAGAAGCTGCTGCCTAGTCAAAGTTGCTGGAAAGAGGTCGAAGATTTGGGAGGCTCACTTGGTGTGGAGGGAAGGTTTGGTATTTGTCTAAGGTGAAGAGTCTCAAAGAATACTATTGAAAGGAAGAATTTTCTTGACTGGGTTTTCCCCTCAAGGGGGTTTTTGCTCTAGCATAGTGCCTACATTTGGTGTCTATTGTTTTATGTGCTGCTGCTTTGATAATTGCTTGATGAACTAAAAAAAGAAGATATAGAGAATCGTAATAACAAGAAACACCACAAGTAATTATCAAGAATAAGAAAAATTTTCTGCCTTTCTGATTTTCTAACACAAAGTTGGTCAACTATATGAGCTAGGGTTTATGATTTAGAACTGAAAGTTGCCGACCTGAATTAAAGGGTCGAAATTCTAAAGGGTAGCCGAGAAAGAAGAAGAAGCAAAAGTTTTTGACTATTATCGACTCAAGGAAGAAGAGGAAGCTTTGTGTCTTGGTCTTGGAGTGGCAAATAGGTTAAGGGTCTTGGTCTTGGTATTCATCAATTGAAGTCTCTATAAAAAGAAAAATTTGTTCAGGTTTTCCTCTCAAGTGGGAGAGGTTTTGGCCCTGGCTAATCGCCTATATTTTGTGTCTCTTGTCTCTTTATGGTTTATGCATTTGTAGTTGTTTGATGAAGAATAACACTATCATAACATAAGTAAAAGAAGATCCTAGTCTAAGAAGTAGAAAGCATTCACAAGCAGTGATCAATAAGAGGGAAATCATTTAATAGCTATGCCCTAGATTTCTCAACATGGTATCAGAGCTAAGGTAACAAAGTCAAGGAAGGGCATCTTATCAAGGGTCACTCAAGGATTAAATCTCGAGGAAGGCATCAAAGCGAATCTAGAAGATATTCTTGAAGTCAAGATCTACAAAGGAAGTATAAAGAAACCTAAATCAAAGAAGAAGTCTACACTAGAAAGAAGTCTTGGAGACCTCAAGACATCTTAAGAGACCTCAAAGACCCTACTCAATTTAAAAGACTTATACATTAAGTAAGACCGAGAACATTGTCATCAAGGTTCTAAGGCGATCTCTCTCTAGTTGAAGAAGGATCCTTACCATTGAAGACATTATCAAGAAGTCATCATTGATTTTCATCAACAAAGACCCCACCATCAAAGGATCCAAAGGGATCTCCCTCTCTGTAGGATCAAGGACCATTATTGAAGAAAACTATCTTCATCAAGGAGAAGTTTTCTATTTTCTATATCATCATCAACATCAAGAAAACAACAAGGAGAAGAAGCATCCTATCAAATAAGTATATTTATGTCCACATTTGAATCTGTCAAAATGTCTTTTTGCAAGGAAATCAACAAATTGGCCGGGGCTTCAAATTATCTTGCATGGAAGAAAATGATAGATCTAAATCTCATTGAAAATGAGGTTATGGAACATATCAAAGGATCTATCACCAAACCAGCTAAGGAAGATGCTCAAGCACTTGCAAATTATATGAAAGGGGAAGTTAGGGCTCAAAGGATTCTCATAGAATGCATCAAGGATTCCCTCATCCCATATATATCAAAACTCAAAACTTCGAAAGAAATCTATGACAAACTAATAGAGTTGTATTCTGTAAGCACTGCTGGAGAAGTCATCTCATTAAGGCAAGAAATCTACAAGCTAAAGATGTCAAGGGAAGATGGAATAGCCTCATACTTTAGGAGGATATCTGAAATCAAGGATCAACTTCAAGATCTGGGAGAAGTCATGTCTGATAGAGAAATGACTACAGTTGTAGTAAATGCACTACCGAAGGAGTGGGGTAACTTTACTTAAAGTATTTATGGGAATGAAGAAGCTACTCCATTCCAGGATCTATGGTCACTATGCAAGATTGAAGAATTGTAATGACCCACTTATAGTAAAGTCATATTTATGAAATTAAATAAAATTAATTAAATTAAAAATTAAATAAAACTAAATAAATTAAAATTAATAAATAAACTTTATTTCAAAATTAAGATATGCAGATAAAATCAAATCAGATTTGATTTATAGAAATCGACACATATCATAATTGAGACACGGTGATGGAGGATGTTGGTAATGGAAATTTATAAGAAGGGAGCGACGGTTGGAGGTAGGGGGGAAGAGGAGGAGGAGAAAAAAAACTGATACATAGAGTCTGTTGATGATCAAGAAAACCTGATTTGTTCTGGGGTTCTGGGCACGGGGGAATAGTCAGCTTCAACTAAGAAGCTTATTGGATTGAGTAGCCAGGTTCTGCTCGGTTTGGCTGGGTGGATTTGGTCTTTTAGTAACCGAAGCACGCAGTTGGAGGCATCATCAACCGCAAGGGCACAGGTAGGTACCCTCAACAGTTTTGTTAGATTTCAGGAAAAATAATTACAGGTTCAGGTTAAAATCTCTTTTACTGTTTTACATATGAATTTTATTTTATTTTTATTTTATTTATTTATTTTTAATTTAATTTAATTAAATTATTATTATTTAATTAATTTATTTTTATTTTTATTTTTTTATTTTTTTTCTCGGTCTTTACATTTGGTATCAGAGCAGGTTAAACCCTTTCGACCTCACAGGCCCTACGCATCGTGTAATTCTCTGTTGAATTTTAATTTTGTTGAATTTTCTGTTGAAACTGCTGCGTAGAGATTCCAACCTTGGTTTTCATGTTTTCAAGAATAAGCCTTGCCTCACTGGCTAGCATACTGAGCATCATCGTAGATAATAGGTGGCGGTTATGCCTAAAAAAAAAAAAACTTCTGTTGTTCAACCCAATTGAAAAACATGAATGATAAGTTTGTATTCTGAAGGCGTTTGAGAACAAGAATTACATCATTCAGTCTTTAAGTCGTAGCTTCAATCTCTCCTGCCATTGTTGTTGGGTTCTCACAATTTCGCAGACTTTATAACCTAAACATGGGCAGTTCACATACTGATAAAAAATAATAATAATAATACAGTCAAAAATCACATTGAAAACATATGCAGTATATTAGAGCATGAAAATCATGAAACAGATTAGAAGCGCACCGTATTTCTTAAAACACAACTCTAAACATAGGACCAATTAAGTAAGATGAAAAGCAAGGCCAAATGAGTGTTTATGGTACCGTGGACCTGCATGGAAAGAAAGATAAAAGGGAAGAGAGTTTCCAGGTAAGTTCTCAAGGGACGATGCCAATACCCACGCAGCACGACAAGAAAGAGATTTTCACAGCAACGGTTGTTGGGATGCTCGTTATGGTCAATCTTGGCAGAAATAAGACATAACGCTATGGAGCCTTGCGATAAGTGAGAACAAGGTTTGCAAACAAGAGCGCTAATAGTAGTCTTCTTGTGTCGTCAACGTCATTTTATCCTTACATATATGATATACAATGCAAAAAAATAAGGAAGTTTCCCCGAAATAATATTTGATTTCTCTGCAGTTAAAACTTTTATGATGCCCGGTTTATTTCAAGTCCAAGTGTGAGGCCATGGCTTCCCAAGTTCTACTAGAGGGTTCAACGGTGATAAAAATGAAAGAATGCTTAAGCCGTTTACGAGATGAAAGGACAAGGGTGGGCTAGGTTTTTACTGCGGAGAAATGGACTTGTTTCTTAAGAGTCAAAATCTCGGATTTTATGCACAATTGAGCCTCCCCTGCAGATATAGAAAAGCCTTGGAAGAAAGCAAGGATGCGAATCCTCCACGTGATACTGTCTTCGTGATGTTTCTTTTCATTGATCGCTCCAGCTGGAGTGGGAGAAGGGATCCCTGTCATGAATTTCGAATCTACGACCCCGCGTGTCTGCATGGTTCCACCTCTTGATTGGTCGAACGTCAGGTGTCGGGTGTCTTAGTTGCCAGTGTTTTTGTGTCAATATTATCGCTATAATCTTCCCTGTGTAATATCTGATTAATATGGGTGCGTAAATATAATATTATTTCATTTAATCTTAAAAAAATGCCTGAACGACTTAATTTTTTTTTTTTTTTAATTACTTATAAATAAGACTGCCTTATACGTTATTTATGGACTTAGATGCAACTGTATCAACGTCATCACCAAACTGAATGCTTGGTCGCGGAAGCTGGATACCTGGCTTACGTGCTCTCTTTCGTCGGCGCAGTCATGCGTAATAGTTATAATAATTCGAAACTATTAAAATGATATGTTGATCTGCAGATACATATGGTGGACATAATTGAATTCATGACATAAGAGAGATACAATCATGGTATATACATTTAGAAGGAATCAAGGACATTTACTGCATATGCACGCACCTCTTCGCTCTTGAATAAAGGAGACAATAGCTCCAATGCATTTGTGGTGTCAATAAGTGCCCACTGCCTTATACGTTATTTATGGACTCAGATGCAACTGTATCAACGTCATCACCAAACTGAATGCTTGGTCGCGGAAGCTGGATACCTGGCTTACGTGCTATCTTTCGTCGGCGCAGTCATGCGTAATAGTTATAATAATTCGAAACTATTAAAATGATATGTTGATCTGCTGATGCATATGGTGGACATAATTGAATTCATGACATAAGAGAGATACAATCATGGTATATACATTTAGAAGGAATCAAGGACATTTACTGCATATGCACGCACCTCTTCGCTCTTGAATAAAGGAGACAATAGCTCCAATGCATTTGCGGTGTCAATAAGTGCCCACTGCCGCATCAAATCCAGTGCCTACTTGGCTTCCTGAGCATAACTCCACTCAACGCAACGAAGGAACTTCTTCAAAGCCCTTTTCTCAGAAACCAAAGAAAACCGAAATTTCTAGGGAAGTTGCCTTTCATCTCCTCTTAATGTGCATGTTGGAGAGTACTTCAATATCTTCAATAATTCCTTTCTTTCATTAGAACTAGGTTTCAAATCTCGGTCAATTACACCCCTCGTCAAACTCCTGGCTAGCTTCACTTGCTTATTTTCTGAGGGGTTAAGTCGTCCCACTTCTGGATCCCATACAGTTACTAGCTCATTCATTGAAGAAATTGGAGATGGTGACAGATAATTTGCTCCTAGATCAGGGATTATGTCCATGCATCCCCTCAAGGGTTTGTACAAACATCTTCATCGCTACATCCTCATCTTCTATCTCAAAACCATCCACAAATTTTAGAAACTTAGACAAATGATCTTCAATCGATATTGTGTTGTTCCCTGGAAAGTAACTTGGTGCTCAAAAGGAACTAGATGAACAATAAGATGTAAATGAGATGTCCCAATGCATCTACATTCTCTCTCTTTGATTTTCTCAATGGCTCTGAATGCAAGTTCATCTAGCCACTCAATACATGGAATCCGCCCAGGTTCATACTTGTTGACTAGCTTCTCCAAGCGCTCAATTTCTCCTCTTTTCGACTTAGGTACCTTTCTTGGTGTAGTAGTAGGCACTGACCCATATGCTTTTCTCCTCGGCCAAAGCCTAAGTTTCTGCTGTCTTGTTTTAAGTTGTTTTAAGAAACATCCCAAACTGTGAAAGCAAGTCGTGCATCGGCAGTCAAATCCCTGTACTTTGCACTCAGCTAACTAACTTCATTCCAACAATTTGGCTTCCCTGTAGGTTCCAACCTTGTTCTTGTGGGAAGTCCAAATGGAGCACCATCAATGTATAAAGCACACTCAACATAAAGCTCAGGTGTGAGATTCTCGATACAATTTTTCCCCTCTGAGAAAGATTTTGTAAATAGCTTGCCTTCTAGTTTATCCACTTGATAAGCAATTGATGAATGAATAAGAAGGTTAGATATTTTTTTTTTTAATCATTTAAAAAAAAAATAATAATAATAAATTTTTATGTTACAAATTATTTAATTAATTATAATTCAAAATTTGATAGAAGAATAAGATATGTAAATATTATGTTGGACAAATAGAAATGATATCTAGATTGTTTGGTCAGTATCATCTAAGTTACTTGGTTCTACTAGAATTTGACCCTTATATTTATTTTATAGAAATATATAAACTACCAACCTACCATAATCTTTATGAAAATAATTTAAACTTTTTTTATGAAATTGCAATGAATATGTTATAGTTATAATTGATATTCTGATAGTATACATCTAAGTAACATATTCCACATTATAACTATGTGTACCCTTGCTTAGAAGTAACAGTCAGTTTGAGGTATGATGGGTATGTTGCTCATGTTCATTATAACGAAGCATTTAATATTTTAATTTTGTGAATGTTACTTAGTAATTAATTTTGGATGATCTACCTTAGGAATTAATAACCATACGCTTTTGCATTATTTCATATTTGGATAGAATACCCTGCATTAGGACAAGGAGGTCGCGAGACCACCCTCCTTGACCTCGGTACCAGTGAGATCTGCCTAGCAGATAAAATAGCAAAAATAAAAACTATACATGTTTATAAATGTGAAATTGCAAAAAAAAAGAAAAAAGAAAAAAAGAAACTGTATGTTAAAACCAAATGTCTACCTCAAATTTTTACAAAATTTTATTATGTACACAAGAAACATTACAATGGTAAGGACATATGAGCGACGCTGACATGATCGGGCAAGATCACCGTCATTAATACCACAATCGTCGTCATCATCATCCCCATCGCCACCACTATCATCATCGTCTCCACCGAGACCATTATCAACACCAATCGCGCCAGCACCGGAGTTGACCGTAATAATGAACTCATTGGAACCCTTATTGGAAACATTAAAAGAATTGACTAGGGCTAAGACCAAAGAAGAACTTCAACCCTTAGCTACCAGTTCAGCGGAACCAAAGAATTTTGAGCACAAAAGATCAAAAGAAGATATTTCTAGGGAACTTCAGAAAATTAAACTCCCAGAATTTTCAGGAGGTCGAGCAGGTGAATGCGCTGAGGCATGGTTAGAAGGAATGAACAAATGCTTTAGACTAAGAGAATATTCTTCTTCTGCAAAAACAGAAATTGCTGTATTTCAATTAAAGGAAAGTGCCTTGATTTGGTGGGGAAATCTAGAAAAACAACTGCACCTTACATCGGATAATGTCCCTGGGGAATTGTTTGAGGAAAGATTGCGCGCAAAGTATTTACCTCCATACTTCCAACAACAACATGCCAGAGCCTTCCATACATTAATTCAAGGTAATAAAATAGTGGAAGAATATGAGATAAGGTTTATGGAGCTTGTAAAATACATTCGCTACTTAGATTCTGATAAACGTCAAGCTGAACGCTTCATATTTGGGTTAAATCCTCGCATCAAGGCCTTGGTGAGCATGTGGAAACCATCATCAGTAGCTAAGGCGGTAGAATGTGGCCGTTATGCAGAAGAGCATCTAGGAATCAAAAAAGATGTAGGGCCAGCAGAACCTTTACAATCAGGATTTCCAGGAAAGACTCCCCGACGTTTCTTCAGAGGAGGTAGCTCAAGGTCATCTTATGGTAATAAATTTACCCCAAGAAATGTAGGAACAAGAGCTCCCATGGCAGTTAACACTGTAGCCGTTGAATCATCAAACACCAGCCCATGGAAATCTCGTGGAACTGCTAATAGAGGAAGAAATTCGAGAGGAAGAAACATGAGAGGACGAAGCTCTTTATCTAGAGCTTCATGTCTTGATTCAAGAGGACCAACACAAGTTAATTGTTTGGGATGTGGAGGACCGCATTTTCAACGTGATTGCCCTGAAAATTCATCAAATATGTTGCATAGGACTAGAAAGGAACCAATGTCAAACAACCAAGGCAATCATAGAATTCATGCGTTAGTCAACAACGACCAAGCAGCACATCAATCCACTGTAGTGGAATCTTCAGGTATTATTAATGGTATAAAACTCAAAATCTTATTTGACACTGGTGCCACATATAGTTTCATTTCGTCATATGCATTAAACAAATGTGAGTTGGCAGCTCGCAGACAAAATAATTTCAGACTGGTAGAAATGGCCTCAAGAGAATTCAATCCATAGACTTAAGTGTGGATCAATGCAAAATTGACTTGGGAGTCTGTACGACTAAACTGAAAGTTTATGTCACAGCCTTAGGAACTTATGATCTTGTCATAGGTATGGATTAGCTAGAAGCTCATCAAGCTTGGGTAGACTGTTATGGGAAAAGAATTGTAGGTATAAATGATGAAGGAGAAGCGATCCAAATTCAAGGAATCAAAAGAAAAGTATCTTTACGTTACATATCCACATTGAAAATGAAGTGTTGCTTAAGAAAAGGTTGTCAGGCATATATAATTCGAGAAGTAAGTAAAGAAAAAACGCCATCCTTAGAACAATATCCGGTGTTAACAGAATTTTCGGATGTATTTCCAAAGGAACTACCAGGTTTACCTTGTAAGAGAGCTGGATCTCACTATTGAATTGAAACCTGGTATTCAACCAATCTTTAAAACACCTTATAGAATGACAGTTCCAGAACTTCAAAAATTGCAAATTCAATTAAAGGAATTGCTGGATATAGGACATATTCGACCCAGTATATCACCTTGGGGCGCTCCTGTAATTTTTGTCAAGAAGAAAGATGGATCCTTAAGATTATGCATAGATTATCGAGACTTGAATCGAGCTACAGTAAAGAATCGATATCCTATGCCTCGAATCGATGATCTTTTTAATCAAATGAAAGGAGCTGCTGTCTTTTCAAAAATTGATCTTCGATCAGGCTATCATCAGCTAAGGATTTCTGAAAACGATATTTCTAAGACTGCATTCCGGACACGTTTTGGACATTATGAATTTACTGTAGTACCATTTGGATTAACAAATGCACCAGCAGTATTCATGAATCTTATGAATGGTGTTTTCCGCGAATATCTTGATCAATTTGTACAAGTCTTTTTAGATGATATTCTCATCTATTCCAAGAATAAGAAAGAGCATGAAGATCATTTACAGATAGTATTGTCCTGCCTTAGAAAACATCAATTGTATGGAAAATTATTGAAGTGTTCATTCTTTCAGGAAAAGATTCATTACTTAGGTCATATCATATCAGGTGAAGGGATTTCAGTTGACCCTAAGAAGGTAAAAGCAATGATGAAATGGCCAATATCGAAAAACGCACATGAAGTACGAAGCTTTATGGGTTTAGCCGATTACTACCGAAGATTTGTGGAGGGATTCTCCAAAATTACAAAGCCAATTACAACCCTTCAGCGTAAAGGTGTTAAGTATGAATGGACTGAGGAATGTAATAAAGCATTCTCTAAGCTCAAAAGACTACTCAACAGTGCACCAATCCTAAGAGTCCCTGATATGGACAAGGATTTTACGGTATGCACTGATGCGTCCAAACAAGGGCTGGGTGTAGTATTGATGCAGGATAGAGGAGTGATAGCATATGCCTCCAGAAAGTTAAAACCTCATGAAGAACTATATGCTACTCACGATTTAGAGTTAGCCGCTGTAGTACTAGCTTTAAAGATCTAGAGACATTATCTAGTGGGACGAAGTTTTACACTTAAAAGCGACCATCAAAGTCTACGATATTTGTTCACCCAAAGAGAGTTAAATGCCCGACAAAGACGATGGAGTGAATTCCTAAGTGAATATGACTTTGGAATATCATATATTAAGGGAAAAGAAAATGTAGTAGCAGATGCTTTAAGCAGAAGACCTCAGATATTCTCTCTCATACCTATTAAAGTAAACTTAAGGCAATGAGTACTGGAATATCTCATAAAAGATAGTTGGTACTTAAAAGTAGATCTAGTCTTGAGGGTAAAAAGGCAAAAGAATTTAAGCTGGAAGGATATGAACTAGAAGATGATGGAATTTTACGATTCCAGGGAAGGATGTATATTCCTAATAATAAGGATCTTTGAGACACTATCCTTAAGGAAGCCCACAAAGCAGTATATTGTGCACATCCTGGAGTAAAGAAAATGTATACCGATACCAAGAAACTTTTCTTCTGGTCGGGAATGAAACATGATATCGTTCAATTTGTTGCAAAATGTTTGGAATGTCAACAAGTAAAAGCAAATCATTATCATCCAGCGAGTCTCTTGCAACCTCACGACATTCCTATGATCAAATGGGAGATTATTTCTATGGATTTTATAATTGGGCTACCTCTTACTTCTCAAAGACACAATGCCATTCTGGTAGTAGTGGATAAATTAACAAAAAGTGCCATTTCATTCCCGTAAGAGATACTTACGAAGTTACTGACATAACGCGAGTATTCATAAATGAAATTATCAGATTTCATGGAGTACCTAAGAAGATTATATTCGATAGAGATTCACGATTCACTTCAAGATTCTGGACTTGCATGCAGTCAGCCTTAGGAACTCAACTAAATTTAAGCACTGCTTACCATCCTGAGATTGATGGGCAAACAGAAAGGGTAAATCAAGTACTTGAAGACATGTTGAGAATGTATGTTATGGATCAACTATCACACTGGGAAAAGTACTTACCCTTAGTCGAATTCGCATACAATAACATTTACCACAGTTCGATTGGAATGCCTCCATTTGAAGCATTATACGGCAGACCTTGCAGAGCACCGTTAAGTTGGGACAGGTTAGAAGATCGAGTGATAATAGGACCAGAACTAATCCAAGAAATGGAAGAGTAGGTAAGACAAACTAGACAACGATTAAAGGAAGCACAGGATAGACAAAAGAGTTACGCTGATACTCACAGGACTGATAGGAAGTATGAAGTAGGGGATCAGGTTTTCATCCGCATCAAACCGAATAAAAGTACTATTTGATTCGGAAAAAGGACAAAGTTGTCACCCCGATTTATTGGACCATTTAAAGTCATAGAAAGAGTTGGACTTGTCGCCTATCGTCTTGCCCTACGACCTCACTTGCATAAAATTCATAATGTATTTCATGTATCTATATTAAGACATTATATACTTGATCAATCTCATAACCTTCAATGGAAGGAACCGCATGTATCGGACGAGGGAATCGTATCGGTTGAACCATTACGTATACTGGAACGTAGGGTTCGACAGCTCAGGAATCGTCTGGTAGACCAAGTTAAGGTCTAGTGGGACAAGTATAGTCCTGGATCAGCTACTTGGGAAGATACAGAGGACATATGTCAAAAATACCCTAATCTGTGTCAATTTTGAAGAACTTTAAACTATATTTAGTATATATTTACTTTATTGCAAATCAGAGACTCAGAACCATTTTGAATGAACATATATAAACGTGAACTTTTATGACATAATATATGTTTAAATTCTGCTGCTACATGGATACCAAGACGGAATATGTTATTGATCTTACTAAATTAAAATTGTCAAAGTAAAGTTTAAGACATTTAAATGATTTTACTTCTGATGGGATTTAAGATATTATAATTCTGTTTTATTTATGCATACCAATATGATTGATGGGATAGAAATCAAAGAATAATTACATTTTAAATGAAAGTCAATGGCATGAATAGAATATGGCAAAATATGGTATACTGTAAGTTATTTTAAATATGTTAATGCACATTTTATAAATGCATGGACAAATGTATAATTGCAGATAATATCCGTTACCAAAATGACCACGTGATGACAGAACGTCAAAACAATTAAGGCAAAGAGATTCCATGATAGGGTATTAACCCTGATTCCACTGGGAGGGGTGGAGGTGTTGCCCACCGTTTATCCTCCGAATCCTGGAGTCATGGGAGGACTGTGCGAGTCATGCTCCCCTAGACGTGTGATGATGACTACCGGATGCCTACTAATGATTAGGTAGGTATAGCTGACGCTGTCATCCTTGGAGTTTATGAATGGTTAGGTCAGTATAACTGATGCCATGACATACTCCAATAGAAGACGGATAAGATGGGAGCAGAAGAGATTAGGAAGGATAGGATGATTATAGAATAGCTGAAAACCAACTGAGACAGAACGTGGATATTATAGTTGTAAAATATTAAAAATAATAAAGAAAAAAAATTCAACTTGTACTATAAAGACCTATATACTCATAATAATCATTAATATATTTTATAAACCCTAATTTCGGGACGAAGTTTTCGGAAGGAGGGATGTATGTAATGATCCACTTATAGTAAAGTCATATTTATGAAATTAAATAAAATTAATTAAATTAAAAATTAAATAAATTAAAATTAATAAATAAACTTTATTTCAAAATTAAGATATGCAGATAAAATCAAATCAGATTTGATTTATAGAAATCCACACGTATCATAATTGAGACACGGTGATGGAGGATGTTGGTAATGGAAATTTATAAAAAGGGAGCGACGGTTGGAGGTAGGGGGGAAGAGGAGGAGGAGAAAAAAAACGGATACATAGAGACTGTTTATGATCAGGAAGACCTGACTTGTTCTGAGGTTCTGGGCACGGGGAATAGTCCGCTTCAACTAAGAAGCTTACTGGATTGAGTAGCCAGGTTTTGCTCAGTTTGGCTGGGTGGATTTGGTCTTTTGGTAACCGAAGCAGGGAGCTGGAGGCATCATCAACCGCAAGGGCACAGGTAGGTACCCTCAATAGTTCTGTCAGATTTTAGGAAAAATAATTACATGTTTAGGTTAAAATCTCTTTTACTATTTTACATATGATATATATATTTTTTTCGATCTTTACAAGAATCTAGACTAAAGGCCAAATCTGATGTAGGATCAGGTGAGTAGAATCAAGCTTATGCTGCAATGACAAGAAGAAAGGGAAAATTTGGAAAGTCTGGTTCTCAGAAAAGGAAAAGGGACATGGCCAAGATTCAATGCTATGGGTGTCAAGAATATGGACACTATAGGAGAGATTGTCCTAAGCTCAAGAAGAACAATAACAAAAGAGGAAGAGAAGAAGTGTTATGAATAAAATATATTAAATATAAATAATGATGATAATTGTAATAATGGTTAGTTAATTAGTAATTAGTGTTGAAGAGGTATGTCTAAATGAGACATGACTTTCCATGAAGAGGCCCCTGCCTAGTATATAAGCACGCTTCTCACTCTCATTTGCAATATTATTCTTATTCATACATTTTATATATATTTTTGTATCCTCAATGAAGATCTACATATTCCAAGTCTTTTGGAGTATTTAACTTGAGGAATGAACTTTGTTCGTTCCATTTGGTACTAGAGCTGTTCGATCCTTTAGCCGTTCAACTGGTGCACAAGAACCTCATTTTCCAATCTAGGTCTTTGACCATCAAATTTGTCAACATTGTTGTCGTTGAAGTGTTTTGCTACCAGAATTTGGAGTTTCTCCAAATCACCATTTACAAAAGTTATTAAGAAAAGAATAAGAAGAAGTCAATATATGATTAAAAAATATATATAAGAGAAAAAAAATAAATTAGAAAAAAAAGGGAAGGACAAAATATATTTAAAAAGAAGAAAAAAAAGACTAGAAAAAAAAGAGATAAATTAGAAAAAAATAAATTGCGAAAAACGAAAGATCTAAAAAGGGAATAGAGCCACATATTTTTATAATGGTAAAAAGGAATTACTTGGAAAAAAAGGGCGTAAATTCCAATTCAAAATTTTAAAGGAGTTGTATTTCAAAAGGGGTTTGAAGGAATAAATTTCGAAGCTTTAATATAAAAATTTAAAATGAAGTGGAGAGAAATTAATACAAAAATAAATAAATTAAGAAGTAGATATTTGAAGAGAATTATAAAGGTAGTAAAAAGAGAATATATTTGTATATTTCCAAAGCTCATATAAGAAGAAAATGAAGCAGTCAAGATGAGTTCTACACAACAATCATTACTTTGGACTAAATGTTCGTTTTGTATAACATACATTGAATATCCTTGGATTCATAAAAATTGTGAATTATGTTGTCCAACATGTGGAAAATTATTTAATGCGAAAGAATGTCAATATGATGTACTGATGCAAATGACAAAAGGAGAGGAAAAACTTGCAAAACTGGAACAAAAATTAACAGAAAAAAACGAGGAAATTTTGCGTCTAAGGGACCCTTGCCAAAAATTACTTGTGAAGGTAAAGAAGTCCAAAGAATGAAAGAAAAAATTAGAAGAAGAAAAGGGATGTGTCTAGAAGAAATTCAACGAGATTCTATCAGAGAAGGAAGAAGAAAATTTGTTCTTAAAAGACCTGAACCAAAGGTTATTGGAACAAATCAGAGATCTAAAAGATGAGAAGCATAAAAGTCAAGACATTGAAGATAAGTTTGATGAATCAGAAACCAGAGAACTCTTTTGCCTCGAAACCATAATCAAAGTCTACTCACTCAGATTAAGAAACTTATGGATGATAAGCTATGTTGCATGAAACTTCTAGGACCCTGGCGTTTCGGGACGTACCTGTACCCGAAACTTTGAAACTCATTCGAAACTCAACCGAAATTGTACCAGAATGTAATCATCTATGAGAGTTAATATAGACTTGGTTTTCCTTCTAAATTGTCATCTATGGGTCTTATTCCCTTTTTTCTTGTAAGATATTGTGTGACATTTCCATTTTTGGGAGGTGACGTTTCTAAACAAACCCGTTTCAAAAACTCCGAAACGTTTCGACGCTTCATGCAACTTAGATGATAAGCAATCATTAAAAAACAAGTTAGAAGAATTACTCACGAAAGAAGTATCAAAGTCTTTAGACGTAACAAGCCAAGTCGAAGAAAAGGAAACAAACACAGATCCCATTATTCTCACAATTCGGACAAATCCAAACCCAATTGAAGTAAGGATGTACTTAGAAGTTGCAGTTCAAATGATGAAAAACCTAGGTGAAGATTTTGTAACCAACTCAACAACATCAAAACCTGAAGTAAGTCTAAATCTTGCCACACACATGATAAGGGAAAGACAAACTCCTGATCTACATTTGAATCACAAGAGCAGACATTGCAATCAGTTTGCGTATCTGTATCTCTCAAAACAAAAACAACAAACTTATGTTTAGAAGGATACTAAAGTGCGCACGATTCAGTGCAGTGATAACGATTCATCACAAGCTTTTAGTAATCGAAAGATTCCACAAAAGATTAATTTAGGATTGTTAGATCCTTTCTTCGTGCAACAATTTTATATATCACTCAAAGGATCATATCAACTTGTATCAATGAAGATGACAATTATGAGACGAGAAGACATTCGAAATAGAAAAAGACATCAAGCCTTTTCATCAGCGAGATTTGAGGACAAAGCTTTTTGAAGAGGAAGGCAGTGTTATAAATAAAATATATTAAATATAAATAACGATGATAATTGTAATAATGATTAGTTAATTAGTAATTAGTGTTGAAGAGGTATGTCTAAATGAGACATGACTTTCCATGAAGGGGCACCTGCCTAGTATATAAGCAGGCCCCTCACTCTCATTTGTAACATCATTATTATTCATACTTTTTATATATATTCTTGTATCCTCAATGGAGATCTACATATTCCAAGTCTTTTGGAGTATTTAACTTGAAGAATGAACTTTGTTCGTTCCAAGAAGCCCATATCACCGAAGATGTGGAGGAACTGAAATGAAGAAGTCCAAGAAAGAGGAAGTAAGAGATCTCTACTATGACTGAGATAGTCTTCCTCACCTAAGTTCTTTTCATAGTTCCTAAGTCTTCTGTTGTAAGATATGATTCACTAAGAAAAATGATGGGATGCATCATGGCATCATAGAAGCATTGAAAGCAAGAGCTTTTGACATCATCATAGAGAAGCATGGAATCTATGGCAGTCAACTATGGAAGAATATAGCTCTTGGGAACCTCATTGGAAACATAAGTGGCACTTATGGAAAGGAAGAAGTCATCCAGGACAAAGCTCATTATACATCAGTCAAAAGGAAACATCTGTTGGATGGGGATACTCTAAATCCTCAAGATTCTTCGATGGAATCTTCTTCGAAAGGTTGACCAATCAAGAAGGGAAGCAAGTGTTTCATCAAAGTAATCCATCTTGTGGAATTCATGGGATGATGGTATGATGACAAAAGAGATGAAGCAGATCAAGGGATTGAAGTTCTTTCAATCAAGGAAGCTGCTAAAGAAAGTTTGGATGGCATAAAGGAAAATGAGGTATGCATGCTTACATTCGATATTGTAGAGTCATGTCATATGGTTGCAGGTAACATGGATCAATGCTCTATCTTGAGAGCATAATCAAAAGGAAGGATCTCCTCCTTCGAAGGGATGCATGAATGCATGGGTCACACATTCACTAGTTGAAATCAACATAATATGTCTTCATATGTAATAAGAGGTATTTGACATTAATTGGAGGAACTCTGATTGGAAGTTCCTGGGAATGAAATGTGTAAAAGAAAGGAAGGAAGAGATCATGGAATATGAAACCATGGAAAAGGCAATCAACATCTGAGAACCAAGAGATCTGACTAGGATATCTCCAAGAAAGATATGTAGACTCTGATGAAGTCTGAAAAAGAGAGACTTTTGACAATATATATATCTTTGGGAGATGTGTCGTTATGTATGCGAGATGTTGATGCAAACTAGAAGATGTCATGATGAAAGACCATCACAAAGATAATTTTGATTTAAGTGTTCATTTCTTATTTTTGAACAAATATCTAGATGGGCTTATGCAAGACTGCGAGGGAAGATCTATGGATGTCTTCCACCACCAATGCAAATGTAGTAGGATGAAAGATCCTTAAGGAAACATGGCATGAAGGAAGGCCATATATGAACTGATGGATCACTTTCCGATGATGACATGACTGACAGATAAATGAAAGTGATGGATGGTGTGTGCCCTATGAAGAAGTCCCAAACATGAAGGCTCCTGAATAACGAAAAGAAGTTCATGACATCGTGAGGAGGATTTCTTCAAACTGCTGGTTGTCCCATCATCTCCACCTAAGGAGCTGCTATAGGTCCCTAATTAAGAGGGAGCCTAGAAACAATTTTCTTACTTGGAAGAAACTTGGAAGCAAAATTCCTAAGCCAAGAGGGAGCTTAAGTACATTCCTTTATTGGAATAGATATGACCTCCCTAATTAAGAGGGAGAGATGGACACATCATTCTTGTGTTCACTTGGGAAGATAGAATGGAGGATTGAGTAAACATTTGGCATCTGATACTCTTTGAGGACGAGTTAGGGCATCCAAGATAAGAGTAGTCATAGAGGACCAATATTCTTTGAGGGTTGGGAATCGAAGATAAGAATAGTCCTGGTGGAACACACCCTGAGAACTTGAGTGGAGTATGTTCTGAGAGAGACAATGATGAGGGTGTCTATACATCATTGGTCTCGGCAGCATTGAGCTCAAATATTGTGGAGAGATAAGAGTTGTTAGTCAAGGCCTTGCTATGTGACAATGCTAGTTGATATGATGCTAAACAGATAGGTTATCAATCGGACTATTCTTATGAAAATTCTTGAAATTGAGAATGACCAACTACCATTATGAATTCCTCCCTAGGTTTGGTCTTAATAATGACATGTGTAATAGTGATTTTATGTAATTGATGTAAAGAAGAAAAATAAAATTATTATTGTAATGCTTGTCTCATGAGTTTCATCAGCAAGGAATTTTATTTCTAGTTATGGCTCCCATATTGAGCCTTTAGGTTTTGTAATCAAGTCATAAAAGTCAATTTGAATCAATGTCATGTATGAAGGACCCTTCTTGGGCATGTTACATTTTTGTATGAGTCATTAAATGTATAAGAAGGGCCTCCAAGACCAACCAAAAACACCTCCTACAAGTCAGCTACAAGATGGAATAAAAGATCTTCACCAAATGACATGTCGACTCACCCTCTAACAAGTCGGCCTCATTAATGGGGAAATAACTATAAATAGGACAACTCGGATTTCATTTGGGGCAGAGATTTTCGGTCAAGCAGGTCTGAAATTCAGAAGTGCGAAGATCACTTGGGAAGCAGCCTAATCATCAACGAAGAGAAAAGGAAGAAGAGCGAAGTCCTTCGCATAATTTTTCAGATTTGTTTTGGGTCTGTTTTTCGGGGCTGTTCTTCTGTCACACATGCGAAGAAGAAAGGGAATCATCTACTGCACGAAGGCCAAGAAGGTTATAGTCATCCAAGGTAGCCAAATTGGGAGAAGGACAAGTCAAAGGGAGGCAGACTTATCAAGAAGAAGTCCCCTTCTAAAGTGAGGATAGTGAAGGGTCAAAGTTGGTCAACTATATGAGATAAGGTTTCCGATTTAGAACCTATGTTGCAAACCTAAATCAAAGGGCCAAAATTATGAAGGATAGCTGAGAAAGAAGAAGAAGCAAAAGGTTTTGGCTATCGTTGACTCAAGGAAGAAGAGGAAGCTTTATGTCCTGGTCTTGGAGTGGAAAATAGGTCAAGGGTCTTGGAGTGGCAAATACGTCAAGGGTCTTGGTCTTGGTATTCGTCAATTGGAGTCTATAAAAAGAAGAATTTGTTCATGTTTTCCTCTCAAGTGGGGGAGGTTTTGGCCCTGGTTGGTCGCCTATATTCTGTCTCTTGTCTCTTCATGGTTTATGCATTGGTAGCTGTTTGATGAAGAATAACACTATAATAACATAAGTAAAAGAAGATCTTAGTCTAAGAAGTAAAAAGCATTCACAAGCAATTATCAATAAGAGAGAAATCATCTAATAGCTATGCCCTATATTTCTCAACAAGGAGAAGGTGAACCACTCATCCTATGCATATATCATTAGTCGTAAGGGAAGGTGAACCACTCACCCTACAAACATGTCAACCACCATAGGGGAAGGTGAACCTTTCACCCTATGCTCACATATATCATCACGCGGTATCGATGAACCACTCACCTTATACACAACGTACCTATAGGGGAAGGTGAACCACTCACCCTATGGTCGCACATAGCTCTAGGAAGTACCCTAGGTCCCCAGGAGCTCCCAGAGCTCAATGTTCAACCGAGACCCTCATAGTAGGGTCTTTCCACGACTCCCAACCTCTCTCTGAAGGAAGATAAAGTTGACCTTACCAAGAGGCTTTGTGAGGATGTCAGTAACCTGCACATCCATCTTGAAATGATGGAGCTTGATTGCTCTCCGCTGTACCATATCCAAATAAACTGGTACTTGATGCAAATAATCTTGGAGCGATGATGGAACACAGGATTCTCTGAAAGCAAAATCCTACTCTGATTATCTCAACATACTATGGTGGTTTCCAGCACGTGCTCAAATGGCTTACTGAAGAGCTTCCTAAATCGCTTCACATCAGGCATACTAGCTGCAATATATTCTGCCTTGATAGTGCTTAGAGCAACTGATTTCTGTTTCCTGCTCATCCAAGAAATTGAAGCATATCCCAAAGAGAAGCAACATCTAGATGTGCTCTTTCTATCCACCATACTGCTAACTCAGTCAACATCAAAATATTCATGTAGCCTCAAATTCTTGGCAGTGTATCTCAGTCCATAATAAGCAACTATCCAATATATGAGGCTTAACCATAAATTGTCTTAGAGTCTTCGTAGCAAGGCATATGTCTGATCAGGGTCCCACAAGTTGACTATATCTTGATCAACAATGTCTCCATTTTATCAGACCTTTAAGCTTAGGAAGTAGTGCATCAAGGCTAGGTATATAATCTTGACTTAAAAAAAGTCAACTCCCTCTTACATTGATAAGTGAGAGGATCATCATTTGTTAGATAAACATCATCAATAGCTGCATCTTCACAAACCAATCATCATAGTTCTACCATAACTCCCTCTGAACATCAGGAAAGTGACCTCGCCCAAAACATAACCATTGAGCTATCTGCAATCTGCTACTTTTCCTATCATTGATCCTTTGGTCCATATGCCAAGATCATCCAATCATAATCATATAGTTTCCATGCAGCTTCTCAGGTAACAAAGATATATCGAATCATCATCAAAGTCATCAGATCATAATCAACTGTCATGTCTTGCCTTCATCAACATTCTTTAACATGGTCTTCCTTCTTGTAATAATCATTGGGCAAGAAAAGTCATCAAGCCATTCTACCAGGGATTTTATAGCTCCCTCTGAAGTCTTACTTCAGTTGATCATCTAGCCTTCAACAATGTGCAATGCGACACTAAATCAACAAAATTTTAGGAAGCTTGCTTCAAATGAGAGAGAAAAACTCTGAAGAAACATCATGGTCCTTCTTCAATCAGGGTGAAGAAATCCTCCCATGAGATTATCTAAAACAATTGCTTTATATCTTCATTGCTAGATGATTTCTGCTACCAATCCATTCTAAGGAGGTCCTTCTCATCAAGGCATCTGTATCCATACAACCAATCTTCATAAAATCCTAGCATTGCATATCAAAATGCCCAATGATCCAACCAAAATCAGGGTCCTCTCAATTCCCTCCTTCCAATCCTTTCTTTAGGAGGTATCTACAATAATTATTGACAAGCACTACCAAGCACAATATGTGATAATAAAAGCATGAGATCAAAACAACAATCTAGGGTTTCCATGCAACTGGAATCCTAGGGTTTTTAAGTACAAACCCTAGACCTCATCCTCAATTAATCATTAAGATGGGCTATCATATATGCCCGAGATTCTTCACAAACCCTAGAAATCATGAGATAGTGTCCTCACGAGGGAACTAGCAAAATAGGGTTAGGGTTTCCCATGAAACATCTAGGGTTATCAAGACTAACAAACCCTTCTATCATATAAACATCTAACCTTCTTTCATTTCAGACCCTTAAACATAAATAATATATATTATACATACCTTATGGTTTACATACCTCTGTCCTTCATGATCATAACGGCTGCTGCAAGGGCCTGCTTCAAGATGCCATGTACTTGCTCTCAAAAGAGGAAACTCCCAAAGTTGTTCATATTGCAACTTTTATCACCATATTCTTTCTGCTTCTTTAAGAGTGAAGACTTAAAAGCCAAAATCTGTTCATAAAGGTACTACAATATTTTTTGATCCTCTGCCATCTTCAAGACTTCCTTCCAATGAGTATCCAAACGGGGATATCATAGATCTATCCAAATTCTGATAGGATCTACCGATGTAGTCTACTTCTCCATGTGTTCCTTTAAACAAAATATAGTATGGCTGTTGCTTTTCTTGTTTCTGAACTTCAGGACATAAACAACATGCTAGCTTCAGGACAATTAGAGAGATTTTTGCAATCTAGGAGACTATTCCTTCTCAAGGTTCTTCTTCAAAGAACTCGATGTCTTTCTTTGTTATTTTTTATCACTGTATTGTAGTTTCTTCCTTTCTAGAGACAGAGATCCAAGATCTTTGCCAAGATTACTTTTCAACAGTATCCCTGCTCTGCTACAGGTCTTCAAGATAAATCACTGTATAGAAGATTTCACGCAGACTGTTTCTTTTCAAAACTGAAAGAGGACTAATGCCTTTCTTATCTTTTAATACAAAAATATCAAATACTTCCACTGCTTGATGCCTGTAGCTTTTCCTCAAGAATGATCAATCTGCCTTCCAAAAGATGTATGCCTACAAGATGTTCTGAGTTAGGGCTTTTTCAAAGCACCAATAAGTGTGCTCAGACTTCAAATATATATAGTTCAAAAAACCCAGCACATGTATCCCAAATACTGAGGAGGGATTCTTGTCATACTGTCCAGACTTGGAGAATGTATATGCTCAGACTAAGTGTCACAAGGTTGGCTTCTTAAGTGATAGACCAAGCTCGGATCATTTTAGGAGCGCAACTTCCTCCTTCAAAGATTAAGACTTCTGATATATTAGTAACCTCCACAGGTCGACTTCTAGTCTCACTGTAGCATAAAGCATACAGGATCATTTGGATTTTATAACATTACCACAATGACCTTTTTTATTTTTTTTACTTCTCAGCATCAGGCCAATTATCATTGGCTGGAAATTAACTGTAAAATACAAATGCTGTATGGCCAGATATACTACCCAATCCGTACTTCCCATGAATAACAAATGGAGAACACATCAGTTTCAAATGCTGCTAGAACCTTAATAATCTCACTTTCAAACTAACAAAAGTAGAAGTGCATGATAACTGGATGTGATGAGAAATCAAACATTGATTGATAAGAGATTGACTGCTCTAGCAAAAATCTGGCAATACAAGGAAAGCTTTCTCAAGAATCTTTTTGTCTTACAACTTTCACAAATACATGATAGAAGGATCTTATTTGTAGAAACAGGATTACAACTGCAAGTCTTTCTATCAACAGAAGAGAAGTTTAAGATCAGAAGATAAATTAAGATGGCTTTAGTATGATAGTTTTCCAGTTCCTTGTCAAGTTCTGCAGCAGACTTATCTGGAACCTGGTTTCTTCCACGACCATGATGTCCTCCATAAGTTATGAAACCAACCTTTTGGACTGTTGTCGCACAGATTGTCATGACAACGCTCAGACCGTGGGCTGTCACCCTGATTCCCGATCTCTCTGTTTAAGCCGTCTCCCAAGGCTAAAGGGGGTAGACCCTATAGGATAATGCAAGACCCACTGTGGACCAGTTGGATTGGGAGACACAGCAAGGCAATTTAGCACCTGATTGATTTAGAAATTAATGTACCAGTGCCTTATGGAGTTAATGATTAAATAATTGTTTATCAAAAAGACTGCAGAGACATGAACTTTATAATTCCATGATTAACAATCATTTATCATCAAATAACCTAAGCGATGTAAGATATTCAACAAACGCACAACGCCTTAACAATGATCCAGCAATTAAATTTCTAAAGAATGAATGCTTTAAACGACCACGAAATTTAAATGCTGACCAAATTTCAAATAGTTAATCTCCAGATATAAACATTTTAAGCACATTTAACTTAACCACAAGAGAAAAAAGACTTTAAAAAGAATTTCCAATTTTTAATTAGCCTTTTTAAATTTTTTTAGTTTTTATATATATATATTTTTAATAAAATTTTAAGTCTAAAAATAAACAAAACTAAAATCCTAAATAAAAATAAAATCTAATCTAAACTAAAGTCTAAAAAATAAAAAGAAACTTTTTATGAATTTTTATTTTTATTTATTTATATTGATTTTTTGATTTATTTAACATCAATCTTTAAAAATGAATTAAATCTAAATAAATCTAGAAACTAACCCTTTTTAACTTTTTTGTTTTTATGAATTTTTATTTTTATTTTTATAAATGAAATAAAATAAATCAAACCCAAAGCTGCTTTTTAATATTTTTATATTTTATTACTAAAATCTAACTTTAAACAAAATTAAATCTATTTAAAGAAATTTAAAGCTAAACAAAAACTTAAAATTTAATAAATTTAAAACTAAACTAAGCTAATGTAAAGATTTAATTCCTAAAGCTAAAATCTAATATACTAACCCTAAGACTAACTATGTTAAATATATCAAATATATGCTAACGTAAAATCTAAATACATAGACGCATATAAAAAAACAGGGAAACCTAACCAAAAAATTGAAAGGCATTTTTATTTGCAGGTTTGACGTGCAAGACGGGGAGAGTAGCGTGAAGGCGTTTGTGTTCACTGGTAAATGCAGTAGAGAGGCAATAGCTCGGTGAGAAAAAGGAAATGCGTGTGGGCAACGAGGGTATGGGGGAGGACCTGCGCGCAGGTTTTTTGCAGCTATGGCAGCATACAGGCAGCTGGCAGCGTATAGGTAGCGTGGAGAAGGATGCAACATGGGGAAAGAAGCAGATACGTATGGCAGGATTGGCAGAGAAGGAAAATCGAACAAGATGTGTATGCATGTTTGGCAGCAATGGACACACATAACAGGGGAAAGCTGCGATGGGAGATTGCTGCGTTTGCTTAACGAGCAAAAGCGTATATATGACTGCATGAGAGATGCGTAGAGCTGAACGGTGGGCAAAGAGGAATGACCTGGCAGCGTAGGAGAATTGTAATGGAGTGCATGGAGAATGCGTAGGTTCTGAATGGTGAAATAATGGACGCTGCTTGATTTTGATGGCAGAACTGCAGCTTGAAGGACGCGGATCTCGGGCAGCAGAGAAACTTAAACCGGAGGAAACAGATCCGTAATCAAGAAATTTAATCAAAATTTTAAATCCTTCCTGCTCTAGATTGCCTGATAGAAACCCTGAAAAATTTTCAAAATCTGTACCTGCAACCTGCAAAAAACCGAACACCCAAAAGTAAAATGTGCAAGAGACAAAACCTAAAAATCCTAAAACCAGCTAAATAATTACAGTAATTACAGCTAAGAGGCTCTAAACAGCCAGATTTGTCAATACACCATAGTAATATTTTCAGAATTTAAATTTAATGTGAGATACTTCAGAAAACCCTTCTTGCATTCATAAGAAAAATTCAAATGATAAGCCTGGAATTAAAACTGGCTGGGCTCTTTTAGAAAACACAATTTGGGAGTTGGTTGGTTCAGCCGAGAACTTCCCCTAACGCCTGATAAACAAAAAAAGGATTTCCTGCACAGCGTAAAATCAACTATTAACATAGAGGGAGAAAACAGTAGTGAAATCCAGTTCAAATGGAGATACCTGCCATTATATTTCAGAATCTAAACTGTCATTCAAACCCCGAAGATTAGACAAGATACTTGTGCCTAAATCAATTTTCATCAAGCTATTATCAATCGCTGAAAATAAAATTATGCAGAAAAATAAAACATCTTACAACACTTCCAGAAGAGTAACACCAGCAAGATTTCAACCCCAAAGTCTTTCTTTATTGCACAAAAAAAAATGACTACAAGAGAGCTTTCTTTAGCACCAGACTCTTAGATCCAATCTCATCTCAAATGACCCCTAACAGCCTATTTAAAGGAAAATTTCCCAACGGTTAGTTTGAGTGATCCATGTCAAAATGATCTCGACTGTCGATGAGGATCAAAATCCCTTTTAATCTCATCCGTCGAAATTTTAAATGCATTTAAAAAATTAAAACTTTGCATTTATTTTCTCAAAACTTTGACTTATTATTATTTTATTTTATTTTTCAAAATTTTATTTATTTATTTATATCTTTTATTATTATTTTTTTATTGTTGGATCTTCGAACTTAGCCTTTGGAAAAATCACCTAGGACTTAGGACTTATGAGGGGATTAAACATTTTCTAACCCTCAAGACACTTTACATCATGATTTTTACAATTTTACATTTGAAGGGGGAAAACCCATTTGACATAGACCCTCATAGACCACCCAGTTCTGCGACACAACTATAATTTAGCAGATTAAGCAATTTGTAATAATCTAACCAAATAGTTAGAATTATTTCCAAATTACTTTTACATTGTCTCGAAGCACACTAGGATTCCCCTAAGATTATAATGACAAAATTCATTCCGGCTTTGGGGTTAGGCTGAAGGAAAACTCTGCCAATCATGGATTGGTGAGACAAAAAACCTTCCGAAACGTAGATTATCATTAGAAAATTAGGTTTGCCTAAGCAATTTACATACATGACTCAGATCTGCTAAGATTATTTACAATTTACACATGCAGACTGGGTTTACAACATAACACGATCAGGCTGATGATGACAGGTACGGACATGTCGATCAAGCGTTATCCCTTTTGCGAAAAAGGGGGTGTACTGCTATGGGTAGTTGACATGTAGTGGTCAACATCTGGCTCTACTTGGGGACACATTGCTGCACTATAGGAATGTGAGAATCCATAATCTGCATCCATGCAACACACAACAAAATATAAGTAGCGTCCATTCAAAAATCATCATATAACCTTAAGCACAAGAAAGATATAAGCTCTTCATTTATTAACTATCTAGTAACAAGAAAAGTAAATCTAATCCTAAACCAGAAATAATATGCTGCAAAAACAAGGAGTAGGGTTAGAAATACGGAGGATGCCCCATGGCATCAGATGTGTTCAATATTAGTGTATACTGAGCATTTGCTTGCTTTCAGACAAATCTGTCGGTTGCTTGTTGGATGTGCCATGTCCAATTCTGCATATGGGAGGACTTTTCCCTATCCGAAAATCAAGCTGCTCGCGGCCCTCTGATGCATCAAATCTTTTTCTCATTTTCTTTCTCTTGCGCTTTTTCTTCGTGGCAAGCTGCATCACGGATGACGTGGAACTTTCTGCTTCAAAGCTCTCAGATGAAGTATGTAAGATCTGCGTGACATGTCTTTCTTCATTCTGCATCTGCCCTATCAAGGATGATGGATCAATCTCACAAGTACCCTGAGTTATAACTTGATCTTTAATGACTGGTGGATTAACTGTGTGAGCATCAATTTGATTATTAATTTCCCTTTTATCCAGGTCACCTTCAATTATCCACTTTTCAATGGAACAAAGGACCTCATAATATGATGGAGCTTGCTGTAACAAATAAGGAGGCTCCTGATCTATTGACGTTCCCTGGTTTTTTCATCCTCTGACAGTTGTTGAAAGTTCTGAACCTATATTTTAATGGCATCTATCTGACTAGAGTGTTCAACCTTCATAGCATTGATTTCCCTGGCATGGTCTTCTTCCATATCTTTTATTACTTTATCGTTCTTTTCCCTTATGGTCATCAAGCAATGCTGCATAAAGTTTATCTCTTCCTTATGATTTGCTTGCATGGTAGCCACCTGATTATTATGATCGAACGTCATGATAGTCATTTCTTCATCCATAGTTAATAACTTGTTTTGCATAGAATTAATTTCCCTATTGTGATTAGCTTTCATGGTTGTCATATTTTCCTCTAAGCCTGATAACTTGCTTTACATAAAACTAATTTCTATGTCATGATTAGTCTTTATGGCCTCAATTTCCTTAGCATGTTGATTTTGTATGATCTCCATCTCCCTATTACGTTTTTCCAGGTGGGTGCATAAAGTTCTCACATCATTGGTGTAATTAGTTTGATTGATCTCCATATTTTTTACCAGTCGCATTAGTTCTTGTATAATTTGCTTATGATCTTCCTTTTCATTCGCGACACTGATTTTATAATTTGTCCCTGCTTTTCCACTATCATGGATTTGATCTACAATGGTACAGGTGGATGGCACATTCTGATATGAAGAATTGTCTCGAAATCTTTCATTGACAGCTGGACCTTTTATAAGATTACTTTTATTCTGTTGCACAATTTTAGGGGCACGAGGCGAGCTATCTGGATCACCATATCTATCTTTAAAAGCATTGACAATGTCTTGTAAAGAAGTGAAAGAATCCTTAGGACAATTGTTAAACCAATTCAAAGCATCACCCTCTAAAGAAAGGACAAAAAGACGCATTTTGACATCTTCATGATTATACTGAGGGGGTCTACAATATATGATCATTATACGAGTAAACAACCCTAGATGCTTTTTAACAACGACTGAATCACCACTTGAGAACAAAGCTAATTTAGAAATGGCCACTTCCGAAAGATCATGGAGATCATCAGTAAAATGACATGGGTTAAACGAATAATCCATGATGAATAACAAGGGACCAAATGGATGATAGAAAGAGAGAGAGATCTCTACTCAAGAAAATCAAGAGATGAAATAAGTGGAGTTGCCACTTGAAAATGAATCTAATTCTAGGATCCAAAAAGCAACAAACAAGCTGATATGAGAGAGGCTTCTTGTCTAGGAAAAATAAATGAAAGGAAATGGAGTCGCCACCCAGGCAAGAAATGAATCGAAGAGTAGGTACTGATATGACGAAAGATAAGATCCAAATGATGCCAGAACATATTGAATCTGCTAGCTCAAATGAGAGATGAGAAAGATGAAAGAATGATGAGAAATGAGAAGATGAATGTCGAATAAACCAAGGACAGAAAAAACTCTATCCCCGGCAACGACGCCAAAAAATGTTGTCGCATAGATTGTCACGACAACGCTGAGACCGGGGGCTGTCACCTTGATCCCCGATCTCTCCATTTAAGCCGTTTCTAGAGGCTAAGGGGGGTAGACCCTGTTGTCGCACAAATTGTCACGACAACGCTCAGACCGGGGGCTGTCACTCTGATCCCCTATCTCTCCGTTTAAGCCTGTCTCCTGCGGCTAAGGGGGGTAGACTCTGTAGGGAAATGGACGACCAACTGTGAACCAGTTGGTTTGGGAGACACGAAAGGAAACAAGCACTTAATTGATTTTGTTAAGTTAAAAGACCAGTGCCTTGTGGAGTTAATGTATAAACGATTGATTACCAGATGCTGCAGAGATATAAACCATGTAGAGTAACCATTTATCATCAAATTAATTTTTATCAAATGTAAGTAAATGCTTAAATGACATTCCAGCAACTGAAATTTCGAAAAAAATCACGCTAAAAATTTACTAAAGATCACATTCATGCAGTTAATCTGCAGATGAATATTGAATCATGTTAAACACTATTTTCCACGTCAAAACTTCTAGCCTCAGCAAAGATAATAAAGCATGATAAACCCCTGAGCTAATCTGCCAAAAATTTCCACAATATATTTTTTATGCTTTTCAGACAAAAATTTAAACAAAAATGCAAATTTAATCTAAAGCTTAACAAAAAGGAAACTTTTTATTGTCTTTTATATATATATTATATATATATATTATATTTTCTTTTTTTTTATGAAATTGTTTTGTGATTTTAAACTTAAAAATTTAAAGTCTAAAAAAATCTAATCTAAATCTAAAAAAAGAAACTATAAAAATAAAAAATTTAAATCTAAAAAATCCTAAGCTAAACCCTAAAACCTTTTTATTTTGTTTAAAATGAATTAAAATAACGCATGCATATATTACAAAATATAATAAAACTAAACCTAGAAACGATTAACGACTAACCCTAACGTTTATACATTAACCAAACCAAACAAAAAAAATGCAAACGATTTTAATTCTAATCTGAACCTACGCAAACTTCAGACCTCGACTTATAAAAATCAAACGAATTTGGCTACGTATCTTGCGTGCGGGCTCTGAGGTCGGACGGCGGCAGCAAGAACACCCACGCAGGTCTGAAAATTCACGCACAAGCCATTACGCACATGACTTACCTGGCCCGTATAGAATGCTGAGATCGTTGATTGGTTTTGTTGTGTGCAGGTGCGATTGGAGCAGAACGGGAGCTGCGTGTAGGCCCGAAGCAACTTTGATGGCGGAAAAGAAGAACAACAGCGTGGAAAGGAAAGCCCCACGCAGGTGATCAGACCAGGAACGTAGACGAAACTCACGTTAAGACCCAAAAAGAAAATCGATTTTCGTTTGGTTATATGACTGCAGGTTCGCCACGGGGATCAATTGCGAAGAAGAATGGAGCTGGAGCCACGTTTTGCAGGTGAAAACTTTATTGGTAAGAGCGAGGAAGAGCCTGCAGTGCAGTAGGGGAGTTCTTATGAATGAAAACGCAGGTCTGATGGGAGCTATGCAATTGCATTGACTGCAGGTTTGGGCAGCGAAATGAGCAGCAACGGATAACGGAAGATGCAGGCTTTAGGTGCAGGCTCTAAGGTTCATTGAGGGCAGCGAAATCCCCACGCAAGCTTTGCAACTGGACGGCGAAAAACTCACGCATAATCCCTTCAACCTTTCATGCATAAATCAAAAGTATATTTGCTCCAAATTTGCCTGATGAGGCCTTCTCAAAACCTACACCTGTGAAAAAAATAATGAAACAGGTAACAAAAACCTGGAAACAATAAAAATAAATAAAACCCTAAAATCCAGAAAAAATCATTTACGGTTTTGTGACTCTGCAATAGTCAGATTTGTCAGTGACATCAAATATTTTCAGAACTTCAGATTGCTAATAAAATGCCTTAGAAATTCTCTCATGCAAATCATAAAATGAACTAAATGATTAACCTAGGATCAAAACTAGCTGGGCTCTGCAAAAAGTGCTTGTGAGAGTTGGCTAGTTCAGCCGAGAACTTCCCCAAACACCCACTGATCTTCTTCAACAAGTTATTCCTGCACAGCTCACTTTAACCATCAATAAAGAGAGAAAAAATAATACTAGATCTCCAATGCAATAGAGATACCTGCCATTACTTCAGAAACCCTAATACCATTCAAACCCTAGCATGTGAACAAGATACTTATGCTCAACAATACTCTTCATTAAGTTGTTATTAATGGCTGAAAAATAAAATATGCAGAAAAAGAAATGGCTCACAACACTTCAAGAGAGTAACACTAGCAAACTTTTGACCCCAAAGTCTTTCTTTATTAGCACCAGAATATATTTACAAGAGAGCTTCTTTAGCCAAAACTCAGATCCAATATCTCCCCTCAAATGACCCCTAGCACCCTATTTAAAGAAAAAAATTCCCAACGACTAGTTTGAGCGATCCACGTCAAAACGATCTCTACCGTCGATGAGGATCAAGATATCTCTTAATCTCATCCGTCGAATTTTAATGTATTAAAATTTAGAAATTGAAATTCTCAAATATTATTATTTTATTATTATTATATTTTTAATTTTTTTTTTTTTTTTAATTTTTTTTATAAATTTAATTTAAATTTTAATATTATATTTTTAATTTTTTATTATTATTTTATTATGGATTCTCAAACTCAGCCTTTGGAAAAATTCCCTAGGATCTAGGACTTAAGACTCATGAGGGGATTAAAACATTTCCTAACCCTCAAGACACTTTACATCTGACTTTTACAATTTTTACATCTTCAAGGGGGAAAAGCCCCTTGACATAGACCCTCATAGACCACCCAGTCTTGCGACCAAACATAATCTAGCAGATTAACACACTAGGATTCTCCTAAGACTCTAATGACAAAATTCATTCCGGCTTTGGGGTTAGGTTGAAGGAAAACTCTGTCGATCATGGATCGGTGAGACGAAAAACCTTCCGGAATGCAGATTATCACTAGAAAATTAGGTCCACCTAGGAAATTTACATACATGACTCAATTCTGCTAAGATTATTTACAATTCAAAATGCAGACTGGGTTTACAACTTAATATGATCAAGGTCGACGATGACTGTCGAATGGCATGAACATGTCGATCAAGCGCTATCCCTTTTGCGAAGAAAAGGAGGTGTACTGCTTATGAGATGTTGACACGCAGCGGTCAACATCTGGCTCTACTTGGGGACACGTTGTTGCACTGTAGGAATGTGAGAATCCAGAATCTGCACCCATGCAACACACAGCGGAAATAAATAGCATCCATTCAAAAATCATCATATAACATTTAAGCACAATGAAAGATAAAAGCTCTTCATTTATTAACTATCTAGTAACATGAAAAGTAGATCTAATCCTAAAACAGAAATGAAAATGCTGAAAAAGCAAAGAGTAAGGTTAGAAATACAGGGGATGCCCCATGGCATCAGATGTGTTCAATATAGTGTATACTGAGCATTTGCCTGCTTTCAGGCAAATCTGTCGGCTGCTTGTCGGATGTGCCATGTCCAATTCTGCATATGGTAGGACTTTTTCCTATCCGAAAATCAAGCTGCTCGCGGTCGTCTGATGCATCAAATCTTCTTCTCATTTTCTTTCTCTTGCGCTTTTTCTTTGTGGTAGGCTGGATTACTGATGATGTGGAACTTTCTGTTTCAAAGCTCTTAGATGAAGTATGTGAGATATGTGTGACATGTCTTTCTTCATCTTGCATCTGATCTTTATCGTTTTTAAGTTTATCTGGATCACCTTTAATTAACCACCTTTCAATCGAACCAATGACCTCTTCATAATAAGATGGAGCTTGTTGCAGCAAATGAGAAGGCTCCTGATTTATCTGACTAGAGTGTTCAACTTTCATAACACTGATTTCCCTGGTATGATCTTCTTCCATCGGCAATAACTTTTTCTGAAGACATATCTGATTAGCTTCCATATCTTTTATTACTTTATCGTCTTTTTCCTTTATGATCATCAAGCAATGCTGCATAGAGTTTATCCTTTCCTTATGATTTGCTTGCATGGTAGCCAACTGATTATTATGATCGAATGTCATGATAGTCATTTCTTCATCCATAGTTAATAACTTGTTTTGCATAGAATTAATTTCCCTATCATGATTAGCTTTCATGGTCGTCATATTTTCCTCTAAGCCTGACAACTTGCTTCGCATAAAACTAATTTCTGTGTCGTGATTAATCTTCATGGCCTCAATTTCCTTAGCATGTTGAGTTTGCATGATTTCCATCTCCCTATTACGTTTTTCGAGGTGGGTACATAAAGTTCTCACATCATTGGCGTAATTAGTTTGATTGATCTCCATATTTTTTACCAGCAACATTAGTTCTTGTAGAATTTGCTTTTGATCTTCCTTTTCATTGTCATTTGTCCTTGCTTTTCCATTATCATGAACTTGATCTGTAATGGCACAAGTGGATGGCACATTCTGATATGAAGAATTGTCTTGGAATCTTTCACCGACAGCTGGGCCTTTTATAAGATTACTTTCATTCTATTGCACAACTTTAGGGGCACAAGGCAAGCTATCTGGATAACCATATGTATCTTTAAAAGCATTGACAATGTCTTGTAAAGAAGTGAAAGAATCTTCAGGACAATTATTAAACCAATTTAAAGCGTCACCCTCTAAAGAAAAGACAAAAAGACGCATTTTGACATCTTCGTGATTGTACTGAGGGGGTCTACAATGTATGATCATTATGCGAGTGAACAAGCCTAGATGCCTTTTTACATCGACTTAATCACCACTTGAGAACAAAGGTAATTTAGAGATGGCCACTTCCGGAATATCATGGAGGTCATCAAAATGACATGGTTTAAACGAATAATCCATGATGAATAACAAAGGACCAAATGGATGATAGAACGAGATCTCTGCTCAAGAAAATCAATAGATGAAGGAAGTGGAGTCGCCACTTGAACAATGAATCTAATTCTAGGATCCCAAAAGTAACCAACAAGCAGATATGAGGGAGGCTTCTCGTCTGGGAAAAATAAGAAAATGGAGTCGCCACCCAAACAAGAAACAAACTGAAAAGAAGCTGCTGATATGACGAAAGGTAACGTGATGAAAAGATCAAGAGATGCCAAAAATGTTGAAGCTGCCAGCTCAAATGAGAGATGAGAAAGATGAAAGAATGATGAGAGATGAGGAGATGAATGTCGATGAAACGCTAGGAACAGAAAAACTCTGTCCCCGGCAACGACGCCAAAAAATGTTGTAGCACAGATTGTCACGACAACGCTCAGACTGGGGGTTGTCACTCTGATCCCCGATCTCTCCGTTTAAGACTGTCTCCCGCGGCTAAGGGGGGTAGACCCTGTAGGGAAATGGACGACCAACTGTGAACCGGTTGGTTTGGGAGACACGAAAGGAAACGAGCTCTTAATTGATTTTGTTAAGTTAAAAGACCAGTGCCTTGTGGAGTTAATGTTTAAACGATTGATTACCAGATGCTGCAGAGATATAAACCATGTAGAGTAACCATTTATCATCAAATTAATTTCTATCAAATGCAAGTAAATGCTTAAATGACACTCCAGCAACTGAAATTTCGAAAAAAATCACGCTAAAAATTTACTAAAGATCACATTCATGCAGTTAATCTTCAGATGAACATTGAATCATGTTAAACACTATTTCCCATGTCAAAACTTCTAGCCTTAGCAAAGATAATAAAGCATGATAAACCCCTGAGCTAATCTGCCAAAAATTTCCACAATATATTTTTTATGCTTTTCAGACAAAAATCTAAACAAAAGTGAAAATTAAATCTAAAGCTTAACAAAAAGGAAACTTTTTATTCTTAATATATAATATATATATATTATATATATAATTTTTTTTTTTTTATAATTTTTTTGTGATTTTATACTTAAAAATTTAAAGCTAAAAAATTTAATTTAAATCTAAAGAAAAGCTATAAAAATAAAAAATTTAAATCTAAAAAATCCTAAGCTAAACCCTAAAACCTTTTTATTTTGTTTAAAATGAATTAAAATAACGCATGCATATATTACAAAATATAATAAAACTAAACCTAGAAACGATTAACGACTAACCCTAACGTTTATACATTAACCAAACCAAACAAAAAAAATGCAAACGATTTTAATTCTAATCTGAACCTACGCAAACTTCAGACCTCGACTTATAAAAATCAAACGAATTTGGCTTCGTATCTTGCGTGCGGGCTCTGAGATCGGACGACGGCAGCAAGAACACCCACGCAGGTCTGAAATTCACGCAGAAGCCATTACGCACATGACTTACCTGGCCCGTATAGAATGCTGAGACCGTTGATTGGTTTTGTTGTGTGCAGGTGCGATTGGAGTAGAACGGGAGCTGCGTGCAGGCCCGAAGCAACTTTGATGGCGGAAAAGAAGAACAACAGCGTGGAAAGGAAAGCCCCACGCAGGTAATCAGACCAGGAGCGCAGACGAAACTCACGTCAAGACCCAAAAAGAAAATCGATTTTCGTTTGGTTATATGACTGCAGGTTTGCCACGGGGATCAATTGTGAAGAAGAATGGAGCTGGAGCCACGTTTTGCAGGTGAAAACTTTATTGGTAAGAGCGAGGAAGAGCCTGCAATGCAGCAGGGGAGTTCTTATGAATGAAAGCGCAGGTCTGATGGGAGCTATGCAATTGCGTTGACTGCAGGTTTGGGCAGTGTTGACTGCTGGAGTAGCACCTGACGATTATTTGACGACTCCATGCCCAAGGATGATCCCGAAGACACTTGTACCATCAGATGTCATCAGTCAACAGAGTTTTTTAACTCTCCTTCTATCTTCTCATCATATTTCTTCTCTGTACCTAGATTCCACACCCTACGGGGAATTGTAATAAGTGATGCTAGTATGATGTTCTTGAATTTGTAATAGGCCTAGGATGTGGGACTCGATCAGCAAACGAGTACACCTTGGAGTGTTTTTTTTATCCGGTGAATTATCCATTTTTTTCCCTTTTTTTTTTTTTCAGAGGCGGATAATTCTCTGGATTTTTTCACTCGTGCACACCCCAAAGCCGAGGTGACGGTTTGAAGGTTGAGCCCCTGACACATCTTAGTGCCTAGGGTCGATGTATATTACGGTTTACCATACTAGATCACACGAAAAGTTTCGTGGAATTTGGCTAGGTCTAAGTAGGATTTTTTAATAGTTAAAAATTTCCCGCAAAACGGGATTTTTTAATTATTTTTTATGTAAAGGCATAAATAAGTGGCATTAGGAGATGCCTGGGGCGTATGACCAGTCAAAATTCATCCTCAGAGGCCCAGCATTCTCCTAGAGCCTACTTTGGGGGTCAAAAAATGACTCAGAGTCCCTCAAAAGGCAGATTTTCCAGTGACAGTGGCAAAAATGAAGAAAAAATTCAAAAAAATGAATAATTGGAAAAATTTAAAAATTTTTCCAGAGTCAAAATAAGTCAAATTTTGACATGGAGATTAAGCAGATGATCAAGGTGACGTGGCAAAGCAGTGTGGGGCCCACATCAAGTCAAAGTTTCAGAAAGTCAAAGTCAAAGGTCAAAGTCAAAGTCAAAGTCAAAGTTTGAGTTCATGAGGCAAATGAAATTTTTAAGTTACAATTTTTGATTTAATTCAAAGGTTGACCAATTAAAGTTGAAATTAAAAATAAGTGAGTGGGAGGGGACCCACCTCACCCATCCACGTTGGCAGCTCAAAATAAAAATCCGTACAACAGCCCAGCAATTTAAATGAGGTCCGTACGTGAGCCGTACGCATGTATTACTCAGCATCTATGTTAGCCTACCATACATACTTACGCTGGCCCACTCAGTAGTACGTTGGCAAGCAAAGGGAGCCACGTGGGCAGTCAAATGTTTAACTCTGATTTGGCAGTCAAAATTAATACGCATCATTTTTCCGTACGCAGTCCGTACGTTGGCAATCACACTCAGCAATCAAAGGTAGATACGCAAGTTTGAAGCCAGCCAACAGCATTACGTATCAGCATAATGAACAGCAGTTTATGCCAAGTTAGAACAGCAATACACGTGGGCCATTACAGCAGTCCGTTGGCAGTCTGTTAGCAATTAAAACAGCAACATATTCAGCGTTTATCAGCAGTTAGAGTAGCAGTTCAATCAGCAGTTTGTCACATGGTTCAAACAACAGTTTATAAGTCACATGAACAGCAGTTAAGGTGTATTATCAGCAGTTCATGGGCAGCCAGCAAACACATGGCAGCCACTTGGAAATTCATTTTTCATTGGGATTGTCATCAAATTACATGTGTCATTTCATTTTTTCATTGGGATCTTCACCGGATTGCCACTTGTCATGGTTAATTTGCCTTGGGATTGTCTCCCATTTTCCTATTTATATGAGCCTTGGGCTCTTATTGTATATCATAGAACGAGCTATTGGGCTGGCGGAGACTCTGCCGGATTTTGTATTCAGCATTCTTATTAATAATAAAAGTCTTTGGGGTTAGCAGCTTCTTGTGTGGTGCATGTCTTGGTATATGAGGTATACTTGTGTCGTTTAATGTTCATGTGATTTTCATTTTTCTATCTAGTTGTTTTTCAGTTTGCCTGAAGGCACTATTGTCTAGGGAGGAGAGATCTGCAGCTATCTCAGATCTCTTCTGGGCTTGGTATATCTTGCACACTTGTTGTAGCTTGTCCATTCTCGGTTGAATGACAAGCTCAACTTGGTCTCTATATACCAAGTCCCTTGTTGCACTAACAATTTGTTTGCAAGTGTTTTCTGTGATTTCAAGCGACAGGTTTGCCAGCTCTGTTGGAGGGCGAGGACTTCTTCGGCGGGAATAGTCACCTCCCAGGATACCAAGGATCCCACATGTTGTTCAAGCCATCAAGCTCTTAAGACACCAAAAAGAGATTTACTCAAGAGGGAAGTATCTTGATCTCTTAGCTTCGTTTCTATTTTGAAAGTCAAAGCAAATTTTCTCTTTTCATTTAAAAGCATTCATTTCCATTT